>JACXGI010002586.1:0-41823 GCA_016801175.1 Esox masquinongy
AGTGCTGTACATGCTTATACTTTTCATGTTCATACTTTTCAGTTGGCCAACATTTCTAAAAATCCTTTTTTAGTATTAGTCTTAAGTAATATTCTAATTTTCTGAGATACTGAATTTGGGATTTTCATTAGTTGTCAGTTATAATCATCACACTTAAAAGAAATAAACATTTGAAATATATCAGTCTGTGTGTAATGAACGAATATAATATACAAGTTTCACTTTTTGAATGGAATTACTGAAATAAATCAACTTTTTGATGATATTCTAATTTTATGACCAGCACCTGTATAGCCAGCTGTTAATAATGCATAATCCTCATGTTATTATAGCCAGCTGTTAATAATGCAATTGCTTATTCATTTTAGGGATGGAATTGAAAAGAGTTACGTGGGCTGTTTTAAATGTGTTGGTGTTGAATTGATATGTGTAAACACATTGCAAAGTTATGCCATCTTTTTTAATACTGCAGGGTGATTATTCTACTCTTATAATTTTTCAATGAAACAGGCCATCCTTAGGCTGCAAAAAAAAAATCCATCAGAGATATAGCAGGAACATTAGGTGTGGCCAAATCAACAGTACATTCTGAGAAAAAAGAACACACTGGTGAGCTCTGCAACACACAAAGTCCTGGACGTTTCCATGATAAAGAAAAACCCCTTCACAACATCCAGCCAAGTGAAGAATACTCTCCAGCAGGTAGCCATATCATTATCTAAGTCTACCATAAAGAGAAGACTCCATGAGAGCAAATACAGAGGGTTCATCACACGGTGCAAACCATTCATGAGCCTCAATAATAGAAAGGCCAGATTAGACTTTGCCAAAAAACATCTAAAAACCCCATCCCAGTTCTGGAACAGCATTCTTTGGACAGATGAAACTAAGATAAACCTGTACCAGAATGATGGGAAGAAAAAAGTATGGAGAATGCTTGGAACGGCTCATGATCTGAAGCATACCACATCATCTGTACAACACAGTGGAGGCAATGTGAAAGGATTGGCAAAGCATCACAAAAAAGGAGAAACACCAACGTTTGGTGATGTCCATGTGTTCCAGACTTCAAGCAGTCATTGCCTGCAAAGGATTCTCAACAAAAATATTGGATATTAACATTTTATTTACAGTTGTGCTGATAAGTTTGCATACCCTGGCAGAAATTGTGAAATTTTGGCATTGATTTTGAAAATATGACTGATCATACAAAAAAACATGAATGTAGCATGTTATCAGAAAATACTGGCAGACAATTTGGATTCTTCTGCACGAAATCTGCGCATGGGCTTTCCAGCATGACAATGACCCTAAGCACAAGGCCAAGTTGACCCTCCAGTGGTTACAGCAGAAAAAGGTGAAGGCTCTGGAGTGGCCATCACAGTCTCCTGACCTTAATATCATCGACCCACTCTGGGGAGATCTCCAACATATGGTTCATGCAAGACGACCAAAGACTTGGCATAACCTGGAGGCATTTTGCCAAGACGAATGGGCAGCTATACCACCTACAAGAATTCAGGGCCTCATAGACAAATATTACAAAAGACTGCACGCTGTCATTGATGCTAAAGAGGGCAATACACAGTATTAAGAACTAAGGGTATCCAGTCTTTTGAACAGGGGTCAGTTAATTTTTTCTTTGTTGCCATGTTTTGTTTTATGATTGTGCCATTCTGTTATGACCTACAGTTGAATGTGAATCCCATAAGAAATAAAAGACATGTTTTGCCTCTTCACTCATGTTTTCTTTACAAATGGTACATATATTACCAATTCTCCAAGGGTATGCAAACTTTTGAGCACAAATGTATGATTGTGTGAATTTGTCTAGTTACATTTGAGCCCCTGAAATAAGGGCACTGTGTAGGAAAATGTTAATAATTGATTGAACAGTACTGACTGGCATTTGCAAGGCTTTGGAAATATTTTTATATCCTTTTCCATCTTTAAAAAGTTCCATTACTTTGTTACGCAGGTCTTTTGACAATTCTTTTCTGCTCCCCATGGCTCAGTATCTAGCCTGCCCAGTGCATCCACGTGAGAGCTAACAAACTCATTGACTATTTATACATAGACACTAATTGCAATTTAAAAAGCCACAGGTGTGAGAAATTCACCTTTAATTGCCATTTTCACCTGTGTGTGTCACCTTGTGTGTTTGTAACAAGGCCAAACATTCAAAGGTATGTAAACTTTTGATCAAAGCCATTTGGATGATTTCTGTTATCATTATGATTTAAAAAGGAGCCAAACAACTATGTGATAATATATGATCTATATGATATATCACTATCCTTAAATAAAATACAGTTTTTTTGCATGATCATCATATTTTCAAAATCAATGCCAAAATTTCACAATTTCTGCCAGAGTATGCAAACTTATGAGCACAACTGTATATCCATTAAATGTATATATATATATATATATATATATATATATATATATATTTCACCCTGACATCATTAACGCTTACAAAGGGCAAGGATGTTTCCTACTATGTATCACCAAAAAACATAGAAACATCAATTTCTCTTCTAACTTGAAAAGATTTTGCCACTTCCATGCTGTCATTTTCAGAAATCAAATGAGTAAATCTTTAACAAGTCAAAGGACAGCATACCCTATTTATAGTTTCATGTTACAGTTAATCTCGATTGCTTAAACACAAAAACTGGTTCATATAACACAAAAACCCATACCCTTACGTCTTTCCCTAAAACACAAACAAACTTCCCATAACCAGAGACACTATTCACCTTCTTCCGCGTTTTAATATTTAAAAATCTTTCTGCAAAACCTTACACAAAAGTGGCCAAATAAATCATTCATTGCACTATAAATTAATTCAGCAAACACGTGCTCTCAATAAAATGAACTCAAGTCATCACAATCTAAACTCAAAGAGCACACATTTCTCCAGGTGCAAACACTGACCTGAGACGAGATGATGAGAACACTGGTGCTGAGTAACCAGACCCAGACCTGAGATGATGAGAACACTGATGCTGAGTACCCTGACCCAGACCTGAGATGATAAGAACACTGATGCTGAGTAATCTGACCCAGACCTGAGATGATAAGAACACTGATGCTTAGTTACTTGACCCAGACCTGAGATGTGTTAATGAGAACACTGATGCTGAGTAACCTGTACATTTGCTGCATTTGGAAATAAAACTTTAGGGAATTGGGCAATTTACTGTGCATTGACACTTCCTTATATGTTTTGTCAATGCGACTGTTCAAAGATCAGGTTTTTGACCAAAAAAGCATATACAGTAGTATGTCCTTATCCACTGTGTAAGATGTATTTATTACAGTACCATTTTGAATTTCTTTCACTAGGGTATTCCTGAAAGGGTTATGTGGATAGTCAATGCTGTGATTTTACAAAGTTCCAAATTATTTCTCTGAAAACCTATTCTAAACATTTAGGTACCAGTGTTCTGAATTAATCCCGCCAGTGTGTAACAAACAGTCATGCTGTCTGTGTTTTTGACAGCTTGTGTATGTTGTCTGAGGGCAAAGTTTGAATTGGGACCCAGAAGTTAAATGTGAGTTTTTAAAATTGTGTGTGAAGATTTGAGAAAATGGTGAGTTGTTCCTGGAATTGTGTCTAAGCAATTGAGAAAAACTGTGATGATTACATCCGCTCAAATACAGTAACACATTTTTCGCGGTTACATTTTGCGATATATGTACAAATACTATTGTTGAAGAGACAAGGCCGTTTGTGGCCGATGCAATAATTCAAATGACTGCCATATCGGTTCTAAAAGATTAATTTGCTTATTAGCATATACAGTGGATATCAAAAGTCTACACACCCCTGTTAAAATGTCAGGTTCTTGTGATGTAAAAGAATGTGACAAAGATAAACCATGTCAGAACTTTTTTCCACCTTTAATGCGACCTATAACATGAACAATTCAATTGAAAAACAAACTGAAATCTTTGAGGGGGAAAAATAAAAAATAAAAAACTCACAATAACCTGGTTGCATAAGTGTGCACACCCTTAAACAAATACTTTGTTGAAGCAACTTTTGATTTTATTACAGCAGTCAATCTTTTTGGGTAGGAGTCTATTAGCATGGCACATCTTGACGCGGCAATATTTGCTCACTCTTCTTTGCAAAAGCGCTCCAAATCTGTCAGATTGCAAGGACATCTCCCGTGCACAGCTCTCTTCAGATCACCCCATAGACGTTCAATTGGATTCAGATCTGGGCTCTGGCTGGGCCATTCCAAAACGTTAATCTTCTTCTGGTGAAGCCATGCTTTTGTGGATTTGGATGTGTGCTTTAGGTCGTTGTCGTGCTGAAAGGTGAATTGCCTCTTCATCTTCAGCTTTCTAACGGACGCCTGAAGGTTTTGTGCCAAAATTGCCTGGTATTTGGAATTGTTCATAATTCCCTCCACCCTGACTAAGACCCTGGTTCCAGCTGAAGAAAAACAGCCCCAAAGCATGATGCTGCCACCACCATGCTTCACTGTGGGTATGGTGTTCTTTGGGTGATGTGCAGTGTTGTTTTTGCGCTAAACAAACCTTTTGGATTTATGGCCAAAAAGTTCAACCTTGGTTTCATCAGACCATAACACATTTTCCCACGTTCTTTTGGGGGACTTGATGTTTTTGCAAACTTCAGTCGGGCTTGGATGTTTTTCTTTGTAAGAAAAGGCTTCCGTCTTGCCAACCTACCCCATAGCCCATTCATATGAAGAATACGGGAGATTGTTGTCACATGTAGCACACAGCCAGTACTTGACAGAAATTCCTGCAGTTCCTTTAATGTTGCTGTAGGCCTCTTGGAAGCCTCCCTGACCAGTTTTCTTCTTCTTGTACCCTTCTCCTGACTAATATCTTTCAACAATGAGGTCCCTCTGATGGTTTGGACCATGGCTTTTGCTCTGAGATGCAACTAAGAAAATGTCAGGAAAATCCTACTAGAACAGCTGAACTTTATTTGTGATTAATCAGAGTCACTTTAAATGATGGCAGGTGTGTAATAACTTCTATTTAACATGAGTTTGAATGTGATTGGTTAATTCTGAACACAGCCACATCCCCAGTTATGAGAGGGTGTGCATGCTTATGCAACCAGGTTATTGGAAGGTTTTTATTTTTCATTTTTCCCCCTCATAAATTTCAGTTTGTTTTTCAATTGAATTGTTCACATTATAGGTCACATTAAAAATGGAAAAGGTTCTGACATGATTTATCTTTGTCTCATTCTTTTACTTCACAAAAACCTGGCATTTTCACAGGGGTGTGTAGACTTTTTATATCCACTGTATTTTAATCCATCTACTGTATCTCTTGAACTGCTAGATACACCAAACCCACTTTTGCCTGAATCCATCCACACCTACTTTTTGAATTGTAACCAGTCACAATTATTACTACTCTAAGCCACTACCTTGAATTTTATTACTGTAAATACTTTAAAACAAGGGAGGAAGTACACCACATTTACTACTTAAATATAATTTTTTCTAGTAATGTTTTTCAGTCTTTCTGCTGTGTATTTTCTATTGCACTAATGCAACTGCAAACTTGCTTAATTGTCTGCTTGGTTTATTGGCTATGGTGCAGGTTCTTGCCACCAGCTGCAGAAGCCAAAATGAAGTTGGCTGGGGCAGGACAGGCAGTGGCTGTAAGATTAACCCCTAGCCTACTCCTCAAATTTGTCCTCTGTATTTTGCTATTTGGGCAAACGTAGGTTACAAGTTGTGCTTCTTCCTGAGCATTTTAAGAATATAAGGGGTTAACGAAGAGACTTCCTGTGTTGGCCGCGGTCCCAGGCCAGGACATGTCTGAAGAGGTGCAGGCTGGGAAACATCTGTGTGGCAGTATTGTGAAACAGACACAGAAAAACACTTAATTGTCTGTATATTTTCCCATTTGACACTGTAAAGCTAAATAGTGTAAACTCCATGATGTTTTAACTGTAGTACAATTTTGACCACTGAATTATACTGGATTTATACAGTGCATTTAAAAAGTTTCAGACCCCTTCACATATTCCACATTTTGTAATGTTACGCCTTATTCTAAAATGGATTGAAGTGATTTTTTTCCCCTCATCAATCTACACACAGTACCCCATAATGACAGAGCCAATAGAAGTTTATAGACATTTCTGAAAATGCACAAAAATATCATATTCACGTACATACTCAGACTCTTTGTATTGACACTCATAATTGAGCTCAGGCACATCCTGTTTCCGTTGATCATGCTTGAGATGATCAAGTCCACCTATGGTAAACTGAATTGATTGGACATTTTTTGAAATGGCATACACCTGGAACTCTGGAGCTCTGTCTGAGTGACCATCAGGTTCTAGGTCACCTCCCTGACCAAGGCCCTTCTCCCCCGTTTGCTCAGTTTTCCTGGGCTCATGGGGGCCTTCAGTGCTGCAGATACATTTTGGTACCCTTCCCGAGATCTGTGCCTCGACCAATCCTTTCTCGAAGCTCTACATCCAGTTTGTTGACCTGGCTGTTTTCTTTTCTGAAAATTGCTGTCAACCATGCAACCTTCTATTGAAAGTTGTGTGCCTTTCCAAATCCTCTTCAACCAATTGAATTTACCATAGGTGGAATCACCTCACAATTGGTGAGAACAAAAATCATTTTAATCCATTCCAGGCCTGTGGCATAACAAAATGTGGAAAAAGAGAATATCGGGTTAAAGTGCAGTCTGTTTTAATTTGAATGTATTGCAATCCTTTTAGTAAAAGTAGTAAACCATTTAGTAATTACAGCACATTGTGCACACAGCCCACCCATTTCAAGGTACCATAACTATTTAGACAATGACTTCACAGCTGCTTTTTATTAGGCTTGTGTGTTTATTTGCATTTTTACTGCATGCATTAGATAGCTGTCAATGTCTAGTCTTGATTTGCATCTGTCTAGGCTTTGCATCTGGAATCTGTTACTGGTGTCTGAGAACATGAGGGCCAGTCTTCTCTCATGTTATTAACAGACGTGGCTATAATGTGTAAATTGATGTATGCATGAAGAAATGTGCCCCTTTCACGTACCTATACACCCTAATGTCTATATAGGTTGGTAACCCTGTTTGGGAGCAAAGGTATATGACTTGAATTAAAAGCTAAATCCCTTTAAAATTTTACTGCTCTTTTATGTTGGAGAGATTTATTTGTATTTTTATTCATCACTCACACACATCTTTCTGTGCATGTGAGTGTGTGTCATTCTCTTTCTGTGTTTCATGGGCTTGTTGAATAATGTGTTATGTGGTGTGTAACAGGCTCCCTCTGTTTTTTTAATGCATGAGTTGCTGGACAAAGTGTGGTGTGCCACACTAGACGCCTGCTGATAGAACGGTACCCTGGAGCAGTCAACTAAATGAAAATCACAACACTTCAGAACAGCTATGGAAAAACAGCTGTTGCACATAAGCAGTGCTGTGGAGAGAAACTAACTTTAATGTATAGACACTAGTGTTCTGTACTTTACAGTAGAATCAGAAAAAAGTAGAAGTACACTGAAGCGAAGGATCAGTAAATTTGATTCACAGAATCACAAGCTGCTCTGTCTTACTCATCCTCCTCTCTGTCCTCATGCTAACATGTTGACTATGTTTAAAGGTGTTTCTGATTACAGTGGAGCAGATACTCAGTAGAGACTGAGAAGGGGTTGTGCAGAGTAGTGCCCTTGAGGTAATTACTGGGTGGGGTGGATGTAATTTACTTCACTCTGTCTAACCTACTGTACCCACTCCTCTGCTCCAAATGGGATTGAGTCTCATAACTGTCGGAATCACCGAAGCCTCTCTTTGTCACACACCCCCCTTCCCCCATGCATTGTGGCTCTTAGGATCCAGTGGAGACTGTATTGGTAATTAACTATGCTAATTAACTATTCAATCTGCGATCCACTAATTAATACCTTCTTAAATGCTTTTGCTATCCTGCTACAGAACTGAAATTGTCAAAGATAGAAAATGTATACAAGACAATCAAATATATGAGATTGTGTAAGTTGGGTTACACTAAGGTGGGTCAGCTGACTTAATCTTAAATAATTCTGAAGCCCTTATTCAAACCATTCCATGTGTGGTGGTATAATAGCCTAAACTGATGAAAGCAAGCATGCAAGCAAGTTTATTTATATAGCACAATTCATACATAGAAGCAATTCAGTGTCCTTTACAAAGAAAAAGAAGAAATGAAAAAATACAAAAGCATAAAAACAAATACTCAAATGAAAATATCAAACAACATCATAATAACATAGAATAAGAAAATAGAAACAGAATAAAAACAGGATAAAAACATAGGAAGCTATAAAAGCTCTAAGGCTAAACAGTGCGGTTAAGTTTAAGTGCTCAGTCATAGGTGCATGAAAAGAGAAGTGTTTTTAACCTGGATTTTAAAATTGATACGTTTGGGGCACATCTAAGATCTTCTGGTAGTTTATTCCAGTTGTGTGCAGCATAAGTGCTAAACGCAGCTTTACCATGTTTAGTTTGGATTCTGGGCTCTACTAGCTGACCTGTGTTCATGGATCTAAGTTTATATTCTTCAAACATATCAAAAACGTATTCAGGGGCTAAACCATTCAGTGATTTATAGACTAAAAGCGCCACTTTAAATTATTTTCTGTAACTGACTGGAAGCCACTGCAAAGATTTAAGAACCGGAGTGATGTGCTCTGTTCTCTTGGTCCTGGTTAACATTCCAGCAGCAGCATTCTGAATGAGCTGCAGCAGTTTTACAGTCTTTTTGGGGAGTCCAGTTAAGAGGCCATTACAGTAGTCAACCCTACTAGAGATAAAAGCATGGATGAGCTTCTCTGTCTTTTTGGGACACCAAGCCCTTGATTCTGGCTATATTTTTAAGATGACAGAATGCTGTTTTGGTGACCGCTTTATATGACTGTTAAATGTGAGGTCTATCAGAACACCAAGGTTATGCACTTGGTCCCTGGTTTTTAGGTCCCGAGAATCCAGCTCTTTACTAAATACTAGTTCTTTTATTTTTGTCGCCAAACACAATAATCTCTGTTTAATCTTTGTTTAATTGTAGCCAATTTTGCCTCATCCAGGTATTTATGTGCTGTATACAGTGACACAGTGAGTCTATTGAGCTGCTGTCATATGGTTCGAGAGCCATATATATTTGAGTATCATCGGCATAGCTATGGTAGTTAATGTTGTTGTTCTGTAGAATTTGACTCAGAGGTAGCATATAGAGGGATTGAACAGAAGCGGTCCGATAACTGATCTATGGTCCTGTCCGTCTGATGAATGGACAGAACTAGGTGAACAAAAAAAGTGTATGTTTCTCTGAGAATATGGAAGGTTGAGTCAGTGGTGTAGTTTAAAGGTAGAAGGAATTAACAGTTTGCCAGACTATGGATTTGTCAGGGTGAGAGAGCACAATGGGGAACCCCAGGCCAACAGGATGTTCACCGCAACGGAATGGCAACCTGTCTTTCCCGCACAGCTTTACTGCATTACATGCAGAAATGTACGAACGGATGCACGCACACTCAGAAAGATGAGTTGAGTGGTTTCCTGCTCAGGAAAACACATATGCTGTCTTCATTTTACTCACATCCTCTCCCCAAGTCTTTTACCTGCTTTCTAGGCATTTTGTTACTTTCATTTCATGCAAACGTCTTTGCAAAAGTTCCCTTTAATGTCTGTGAAACAACCTTACCTTACTCTTTCATGGTACATTGTTGACCTCTTGCCAAGGTTATCTTTGTAAAGGAAGATTGGCTCTAAATGGACCTTTCTGCTTGAAATTAGTAATTGATTGCAAGGAGGAAGAGAAAGTATTGGAAATAACAACCTGATTTTGATCATGCTTTCTTCAGTTACTAGTACTTTCATTTGAAATGATGGGTTCTTATTTTCACGGACCTTAGACTAATGAAAAATTATCCATTCTGGATTTTCTTAAGTCCAGTATTTCACTATCTTTTTCTGTCTATCTCTTCTTCCTCGTACCACACTCCCATCTGCCAGCTAGCCAATCAGTCAGCCAGCTTGCCAGTCAGCCAGCCAGTGACCTGGATAATGCACTCCATTCATCTCCCAGACCATTTTTACTCATTCTCTCCTAACTTTCGCTTCTCCTCTAATTGAGAAGTGTAATTTGATGGCACTGGTAACAGAGTTAGAAAGCAATTAGCATCCGACCCGTCTGCACAAACGGCAAAGAGGGCCCACCTGTGGGTCACTTTTTAATTTGGTGGAGTGCTGAGTGCAAGGACCCCAGCTTTGATATACTCAGTAGATGGTAAATCCTGTTAGCAATAATGCCAAAAACTCCCCTGGGGACCAATTTCCATTGAATCCCCTGGTTAGACACACCATGTTGTGCAACAAATTATTAGGGTGTCATCTGGCCCAGGATTAAAAATACCTGACTCCTTGGAGAGAGGGATGAGAGGAGATGGAGGGAGGTTTAATTAAGGAGGCTGATCCGTGCTGTTTGTTGTAGAACTAATTGTCTGTGCCCCTGAGGAGAACTTTCCTCAAGGAGCCTCCCTAATTACACTGGAAACAATAAATCCTCATATAACTTATATGGTGGAGACCACTGCTCTATCCAACAATGCAAATAGAAATGCAAATGTGCTTTTGTTTCATATTTTAGTAAATATAAAATGCACACTGTCAATCAATTATTGTAAGGTGACAAAAAACATGATAAATATATAGCTTGCATAAGTATTCAGCCCCTACACATTAATGTTTGGTAAAGACACTTTTCGCTGCAATCACAGCCTTTCGTCTTTTGGTATGTACCAGTTTTGTACACAGTATCCAGTGATTTTGGCCAAACCCTCTAGGCAGATTTGCTCCGAGTGTTTTTGCTTGGTTGGATGTTGCTGGTGAACTGCAATATTCAAATAGTGCCACATATTCTCAACGGGTTTAAGATCAGGACTTTGACTGGGTTACTTAGGGCCCTATGATTTCCGCAGTGCAAAAAACGTGGACGGAATTATGGAATTTGGTAATAAAAATGGAATCATAAACATTTTCCATAATTTGGCTGAAATTTATTTAAAATTCTAAAGTAGGCCTAATTATTGTAGTAACCTAAATTATTTCATAATTGTAAAATTACAGATGAGTAGACCTAGAGAAATAATTCAGTTTTTGTTTAGGGGGTTTTGAGAGGGCTCGAATTTGACAATTTGACTGTCACTGAGAAACACGTTGAAGAGGACATCTAAGATGGCCAAGTCATCAAATAACCTAAACATTTTGACCTTAACTGCTGAATTCAGAGCCAAGCAGTACCCAAAGGAGCATTATGAGTCAGGCGATAAGCTATTTTGCAAATTCTGTCAACATACTAGGTTATTGATTGGACCCGTAAAAATACGTGATGACCACTTAACGTCTAAAGCCCATGTGAAGGACAAGGAAAAGCATCATGCTAACCGAAGCACGCCTCTTCAAACAACCAGTACTACTGCAAGCACATCAGCAGATTCAAGACGAGGATTTATTCAGGACTTTGTGGCTGTGTGAGTCTGACATCCCCAGAAAAGCTAAGAAAGCTACAGCCATTTCTACTGAAGCATTGCGTACAGGGAGAACTTAAGCATTGCCCAAAATTGAGAGCAGCCTGGGTCAAACTCACCTACCCCGTGTGTTCGACCAACTTATGAACAGCCTATTAAAATACCGTTGCAATAGCCTACATTTACATTCTGCGATGTGAATTATCAGCATGCAGATTGTGATATTCAAAACAATGAGCTATTGTGGTGAAATATAGCGATGCGTATTGTCAGCAGCTGTCTGCCTCTCCACCTGGCTAACTATCGCTGTACCTTTATTGTGTTTACAACTTGAAATTTAAATAACTTGCCTTGATAAAAAAATAGCGCAATGCAGTGTTGCATCATTACAAATGTATAACTTTCCAAAGTTATATCTTATTAAATTGTTCAAGTTTTATTAATTCACATTATTAGACACTCTGATGATAACATTTTCGTCAATCGTAAAACACAGAATTCAGAAAAATTACAATGGAAAAAATGGAATTTGGGAAAATATTATACAGACTTTGTAAAAACCAGAAAAGGAACCAGGCAAGCCTAGTTCAGCCGGCCTGCAATTAAAAGTGATAAATGTTATTACCCTCACTGGAATCGTACCCGGGTCGTCTACATCAGTAGCTGTGTCTTTAACCGCTACACCACAAGGAAATATGTTTGCCCAATGTTGGAATAACATCTTGACATTAGATCATTTCATCACATATCAACATCCCGCCACATTTAAAATGTTTTTTATTAAGTTTACCTCCACCACAAACAGCATCCATGAACTGTATGGCTTTTTTCACTGGCCGTTTCAACAGCTTATTAGCCAGTAATAGACTTGTATCTAACTTACTACTTGGAATAGTCATAAGATTTGAGCAATTGCTAGCGAGACTGAATATGAACTTAACACTGCCAAAGCTATTTCATGGCACAAAACGTTCGTTTTTCTTTCATTCACACCCATTGAGTAGTCCATCTGCGCCCATTCCCCTATTTGACTTGTCCGGAGCGCTTCACAGGTACACTTTCTCAATATAGCATTGGAGAGGAGGTACTGTATTACATTATGTTATTAATTGTGTTTACTCGCCATTAGTCTATGAATCCTGCCTAACAGCTCGTTAGTAGGCTACACAACTGGTAATACAAGGAATGCACTGTTCTTGTTGTTGGAAATTTGAATATCTCTCCTTGCATCCCTACAAAAACACATCAAACGAGGCCAACTCCCCTAACTCTGACCCTCTTCTCCATCTGCTCCCGGGATGCTGTGTGTGCGCGAATCCAGGTGCTAACACCTTGCTTGTAGCATGGTAAGTTATCATTATTTAATGTTTTTAATGCTAAGTTAAGCATTAATAATATCGCCAGTCTTGTTTCCACCAAAACATATTGTATTCTAATAGCAGAATTTCTAAACAACTTCCATGCTCTGCATACATTACAGATCTCCCCTGATTAATATATTTTTTTAAACATCTCTAGCCACCCTGCCTACCTTATGCTATTGCTTACTATTCAAGTAGCCTACCGTACCTTATGCATTTGGTTGAATTTGGGAAACAGCCAATGAAGACTCAAGTATTTTGTTGTGGCCAATCATCCACCAGGAAAGCTACTGTTTACAGGCCCCCACCTGAACCCCATTCTAACCACATTACAGCCTAATCATCAAAGGACAATACCTTAGGTGTGATTCACTGTTGGATCAAATGCCTGCACACCCAGCAGCTTTCCAGATAACGGGACTGATATGTGTTTTATACAGTAGCCTAACATAGCAGTTATCATAATTGGTGCTCTGAAGAACAGCCCAATGGTATGAGATGATAGAACTATGCGGGACCAACATATAAGAGCCGTGACACTCTGATATATTGGAATGGCTTAGAAAAAGACAGCTCCTGTAATTACTTAATTCTAAGTCAAACACTGTTCATAGTTTACAATAAAACACGGCATGTCTTTTATATAATGCACTGCTTTTTAAACAGGAAAGCGTACGTTCAGAGCCAAATTTGAATACATTCTAAAATTGTGATTAATCACGATTAACTACAGAAGATAATTTGATTAATCATCATTCATTATTTTAAACGACGGCATTAATAAGAATAGTTCCAAAGGTTAATTACGATACCCTGATTATTCCACCGTGTTTACAGCTCATTGAATGCTGGGTAGATGCTCAGTTCAGTGGTGTAGCTGTGGGCGGTGCAGGGTGTGTGGCTGCACAAGGGTCCGCAATGTGTCGGTTGGGGGTCCATGGTGGGCGGGGGGCCCGTGGTGAGTCAGGGGCCCATGCTTGTCCTGTATATTAAATATTTGTGTTTATATTTATTTGATATTGTGTTGTTCTATGTGGTTATTACATTCAGACGTCGGCTGTGAGGTTAATCTATGCCAGGATTAGTGTTACATGCATATATACCGCACCATCCCGGGTGGGGGGTGGGTTGGGGGCCTGTAAGGACAGGTTGCACCACGGCCCGGCGTCATCACGCTACGCTCCTGGCTCAGTTTTAGCACATTGCACTTATTTGAAATTTCACAATCTTAACACGAATAAGCCTAGTCCTGGACAAAAAAAATCGATTGAGCATGATTTTTTGTACAAGACTAGGCTTAATCTGTATCCGCAAAAGTGACTGCATGGGTTTGAGACCCCTGTGGTATTACTGTGAATCTCTATGCTTTTCATCCTCAGTTCCCTCACACTAGATGCTCTCCTGATTATTCGTCCCTACTTTCTGGTTAATGAGACCTAGCTGTGTTTGTCTGTATGTGTGTCTGTAAAGATGTGTGACTAGATCACAGCATTTCAAGACTGTGCTCATTTCTTTAGTCTGCAGCTGCACCAGCTTGGGACACAACAAGTAACACGCTGCTTAGCAGTAACTAAACACTACTTCTAGTGGCCAGGTGGAAGCACCTAAAAAAAGGTGACTTTATTCTGCTATAATTTATGTTCCAAGACATTGTTAGTGACTTCAAAATCTGCCGCAGAGTTAGGGGGGATTGGGAGCATCGGGAGAGGGAATTGTTTTAAAATCAAAGAGGTAAAATCATTCCAGCTCTTGGTTTTTGCCCTCTGTCTTTACAGAGAGGGCCAAAGCAAGGATAGGGTGGCACCACAAGAGTGGGAGTGATGCATTCACAGTCTCACAGACGGTGAACAAATGTTCTTTTGAGGCGATGTTGCAGAAGACTTCTTGCGTGTCCCAGCAGTGGGCTGGCCTGTTGCAGATGGCTGAGAAAACGAAGAAAACCAACAGAATCTCTGAGAAAAGGCTACTGATAGCAAAGCATGTTGCAACACGGTAGGAGGTCAACCACTGTACGAATCTGTCCCCCTGCTTCAAAGACGTTTTCCTCATTTGTCAGTGACTATGCAACTTGCCAAATCATTTTACATATTAATCACTTTATTTCAGAATCTTCAGACTCAATCTCAATAGTCACATTTCATCATTACTTGAAATTCAATCTATTGTCGCTGTCATACTCGGTTCTAAGAGACTGGACATAATGGGACCTAATCACACCAGACTACCCAAAATAACCCCACACTACCCAAAAGAGTTACATAAAATAACAAAACAAATTACAAAAAAAGAAACAAAAAACACTAAACTACCCAAAACGGGTATCATGATTTCACGTTCAGCCAAGTAGAATAATTTAGGTATTTTATATCTTAGTATTTGTGTATTTGTTTTCTAGTAGTATTTGTGTTTTCTAAAGACAATATGGTAGGTTTTATTGAAATAAATTATATACATATTGAGATATTTGTATCACCATGTTCCAATATCATCATCTGTATATTTAATTTTTCCCCATATGAATCATAATTCCAAGAATATAGATTTGATATGTTGACATTTTTAACATTGCAGTGAGAAATAATGTCTCCAATGAGATGTTTTGAAACAAATAAAATTGTCAAGTGTTAACATTTTATTGAATAATTATGATTATTTGTTCTTTTGGGTAGTTTTATATTTTGGGATATCTTTTGTATTTTTGTGTTCTTTTAGTTGTGCAACACTGCGCAACTGAAATGACGCATGTGCTGTAGAAACTAAGCACTTGTCCACACTCATTAAGCTTGTTTCCTAACCCCATTGCAGATGCATTAACGTCGTCTATATATATACGACGTTATATATTGATCGTGGCATTTTTTGGAACGTGTGTGCTGAAAACTTCAATCTGATGGCAAGGATCAAAGTTAGTCAGATTTATTTTGGGCCATGGATAGCCGGAATCAGGCCTAATTGTTTTCAAAGGTATTCAAATGACCCAACTCTAATAATCTCTTTTATATGATTGAGTTAATTATGGGGGCAATAACTTTTTCACATCTACATATTGTGTTTTTTATTACCTAGCACAGCAAACAATTGAAACATGCATTAAACATTGAAAACTTTTAAGAAATGAAAACATTTTGGAACACAAAAATGGCATTATATAGTGTAATATACTATATATTACAGTGCATTTGGAAAGTATTCACACCCCTTCATTACTTCCACTTTTTGTAATGTTACAGGCTTATTGTGAAATTAATTACATGGATTTTCTTTCATTCATCAATCTACACACAATTCCCTCTACTGTTCACAAATTAATTAAAGCATATCACATTTATGTAAGTATTCAGATCATTTGCTATGACACTTGAAATTGAGCTTAGGTGCATCCCATTTTCTTTGATCATCTGTTAACAACAAAACTTTCCGATTTAATAAACAGGGCATTGATTTTGAAAAGTCATGCTTTCTCCCTGTCAGCAGCAGTGTGTGGATTGGCATATATTTGTGACCAAATCAAATTGAGCCCTTTGCATGTGTAATTGGGAGAAGAGGAGAGCAATTCATTGTCATAATTCGAGGGATACAAGAGAAGAGTATCACACATCAAATGGCCTCCAATCTACCCTGACCAACATCACATGGTATCCGTTAATGTCCTCTACATATCTGTCCCCCTTCTCTCTATCTTTTTCTCTCTCTCTTCCTCTCCCGACTTTCACCCTCAATTTCAGGTCTATTTCATTAACGTGAGAACTGAGATAAATAAGGACCCATTCAGTGCACTTTAATAATAAGATTAGACCAGGAGCACAGGGGTGTGGAAGTAGGCAGAGGGGAAGATGGCCCAGAGAGAGTTGCCCTTGTCTGGGAACAGTCATGCCCATTGTCTAGGGAAAGTAGGTGTTTTGGTCTGGAATGGCAGATCTTGTTCTATAATTGCAGAATGGAATGTGAGATTGGTTAGGGAACATGTTCTGCCTAATGGTTGTCATTGTTTCAGAAATCCTGAGAGCTAGATCCTAGTGCCACTCCAGATTCATGGCTGGCAATTTCGTTATTGATAGATTGTGTATTTTATTAGTCAATTTAGGTCACAAGAGAACCAAGACACATTCACATACACAATCATCCGTGAATGTGTGGTCATGCATGTAGAATCATAAACAGTTCTGTTTTAAATGAAAAACACTTGCTTACTGTTTTCATGTCCGATATCTTTCATGTCCGATATCATACTGGTATTGAAGGGTTACCAGTATGTGCTTTGTTTTGCATGACATTTACATGAAGAAGATGAAGATGTTAAGCTAAATGAAAGGTTCACTCTGTGATTAGGGAAGGGATTGCAGTTTAGTCAACTGCTTCCAGCCTTTCTGACATGCTGCCAGGAGGCTGGGTGTAGTGGTGTACCTCTTTCTTTATAATCTCTCATGCATAACTTGTTCTCTTGAGATTCACACCCTAATCTGCATTCACTTTACATTGTGTAACAATTCCTTCTAATGTTCCATTGTATGCTATTGTGTGTGCGTTTGTGATTTTTTGATGGAAGAAATTAATTCTTGTAATATTGTCTTGCTAAATCATCTTTTATCTCTTGGTTGATTTTACATGTAGGCTGTTACATCCCACATCCCACAAGTTTTATCTTAAAACTAGACAATTAGCTTTTTATTTAGATATTGTTTTATTTCTATTTTAATGGCCTACTTAAAAATAATTAATTGTAATAGTGTGCATTATTCTGTTGTGTCCACAGCTACTTGAAATGACAAAATGTGTATCTCTTTCAGTCACACACGCACACGAACAAGGAGACTCATTATTCCACAGAAAATGCTCTCACGACAGAGTGCAGACTTGTCTATACTAACCCTAACCTTTTAATGGAGAATGGTGGGACTGATTCCATAAACAAGATAGATCATGACAAAACGGTCACGGGACAGACATACAGACCATCAGAGATTGGGAGAAAGAAAGACTCCGATGCCTGCTATGCAGTGAAAGTTATGTTGTAATGTCCTTCTGTCAGTCAATAAATGATCCATGTCAAAATGTTTGTATGTATTTGTAGGTAGTCAATCCATCTCAAGATAGAATGGCAGAATACCAACAGTGCACGCAGGGCACAGGCTAATGTGGTCCTCATCTCCAGGGTGCTCCCATTAATTGTGTTAGTCATTATCACTCAGACATCATATTAACTTGTCATAAGCAGAGTTGGGGAGTAACGGATTACAAGTAATCAGTAACTGTAATCCGTTACGTTACCAACAAAAATATTGTAATCGGATTACAGATACTTTTGAAAAATGTATGATTACTTTTGGATTACTTCAGTTGAAAAAGAATAGGTGCGCGAAATAATTATGACACGTTGTATGTTTGAGTTTATTATTTAATGTTATGAAAACATCGTTATTTGAACCAAAATATGAATTGTGCGCCTCAGTTGTGTGTGTGATCATCAAGCGCGCAAAGGTGGGCGCGCATAACCAGTTTAGTGACGGAGGAAGCGCTAGTTTAAATTTCTCCGGTTTTGGTTGGTTGGATGGCTGGTAAAAACAGAGTATATCTTCGATAATATTAGCCGAGTCATATAAAAAATTTTTTAGTTATCTACTCGACGCATAATTCTCAGAACAATGATAGGCAATAGGCCTACCTGGTGTTATATCTTTTTTAAATTTCAAGGTATATTTGTCAAATGCACCGAACAACACAGCCAGGACGAGTAGCACCGAAGAACTTTTACAGGAATTGTTTAATAGATTAGGCAACTATTTGTTAGATAGCTGTAACATGGCGCTGCCTTCAAGATAAAACATTATATGGAATTTACCACGACATTTGAGGAGAAAAGGTGTGTTGGGAAGCACTGTGCCAAAGGATGAGTATTTGCATTTGACACGGCCACATCAACTCGGTCCGTACAGGTAGGCAATGTGATTCTGCTTGCTTTGCATCTCTGAAAATTGTGTTAATTGGTTATCGTTGGTTGCTGACATCATTTACTTTAAGCTAAGAGTGCAGGTTTATAATCACAGTTTATTTCTTTAATTTGCGTTTTGAAAATCCATCACTGGTGGCCATAATAATCGCAGGTTACGTTCGCGCGGGTAAATCTTATTTCTATGCGGGTGTTCACGATTGCAAACGTGCATTCGCGTGCCGGGGGATTCTGCAACATTTTGACAATGTTGGTTGTGGAGCAAATAATCAGACTACTGCAGATTTAGTTAGCTACGGATATCTTAATTTTTATATACAACAATGTCAATACACTTTTCGAGTAATTGCCATTTATTTTTCTAAAGCAATTAAAAACAAATTTTCTGAAGCAATTAAAAACAACAAAAAAAACAATTTTCTGAAGCAATTAAAAACATGAATAAACCACAAATAACAGAACAGGCTTAAGCATCATTAGATTTTGGGTTATGTTCAGATAAAAAGTCAGATTCTGGAAGATCAAGGTTTATTGGATTAATTGTAATGACTGAATATCTGACAGACCTTTAGCGACGTAGCCCAATCATATTGAAGTAAAAAGCAATGGTTTAGAAACCCATTTCCAAAAGCACTGTAGCCTACACAACCCATAAGGTAAAATGTGAATTCCGTTTTTCGCCAGCTATGTATAACTCTAGTATTGATTGATCCCACAAAAGGTGTTCGGTTGGTTATAGGGTATTCCTATTTGTTTTTCAATGCCTCATAATATGAAAGTAATCTAAAAGTAATTCAAAGTAATCAGATTACGTTACTGAGTTTGAGTAATCACAATGTTACGTTACTGAATACAAATGTGGACAGGTAACTTGTAACTGAAACGGATTACATTTAAAAAGTAACCTACCCAACCCTGGTCATAAGTAATGCAAGGATTTGACAAAAACAAAAAGTACATCTCTCAACCCATGTTAAAAGTATTGAATTGCAGGAAATTATCTAAATTGTTTGTAATTTATTCCTTCTGGTATATAAAAATAAAAAATAATTTGATTACATTTATCAATGCTTCATCATGGGAACATAAAAACATACAACCTATATGTAAATCTCTAATATGCTAATATTGCCTCTGCATGCATGCAGGCTTCCACATGTATTAATCTCCCTTGGACTTTTTCACATTTTATTGTGTTGCAACACAAAAACAAAATGAGTTTCATTGCTTTTGAAAGTAGTAAATTATTTCCTGGTTTGTATTTGTAATTGATCTAAAACAATTTGTAGATTTTATTTTTCACTTTGACATTAAGTATTCTTTGTGTTCCTCAGTGTGAAAAACGTCTAATTAAATCCATGTTGATCTCATGTAACACAATCCATTGTGGAAAAGTCCAAAATGGGTGAGTAGTTTTAAAACCACTGTAGGATTTTAGATTTTTGTTGTACGATTTACTGTATCCAACACATACTCACATGCATGCACAAACAAACACAAACAGACACTTTAAGATATGTACAAACATTACGCTTTAAGTCTAGACGTTGCACTGCTTTGCCAACTGCCTTATGATTTAATGTACAAACAGGATTGTTGCAATGTAAAAAACATCAAAATAATCTCTACCATTCAGGTTTTTTGTTCTTAATGTGAACAATGTATTTCTCACATAAAACCATTAGAATGTTCTTTATATGTCTTTAGTTAAAAAAACTAATTTAATTAGGAAACAGCTGATATTGACACTTCAGGAAATACACTACAAATTTAAATGTCCCTTCAATGAGTTAATTTAAATTAGTTTTTTCATTTAGTCTTCACTCTGGGTTGTAATGTTCATTTCTGAATATGCTCTCAAAACTCTCTCAAATCAACATTAGGTACCTCATTCTCTGGAAAAGATTGAATGGGCTATGTTCAAAACATTTTCTGAAATTATGCTAACAATGTAGAAAGAGGACAGACAAATGTTTTGCGGGTGAAAAAACTTAGACACACACCACACACACGCGCACACAGCAAGACACATATGGTAATTACTGATCACACAGTACCAAATTTCTAATTTGGTTGCCTTAGTATTTTTAACTTAGTGATTAGTCCTGTATCCTAGTAGATATTAATGGCACAACCCTTAGATTATATCTGATTTAACACTCATAATGCGGATGATGTGTGGGGTGCAAACATCAATATCCACACGTTTCCATGTAGGCACAAGAATTCTAGGTTTACCATTTAAGATTTGAAATGCACTGCAAATATACTCAAATGTCATCTTGGATCCAGTGATTAGTGAATGTTGAGATTAGGGATGGTGAATGACTAATAGGCTACCAGTAGACATGCATGACTAAATAGCAGTAAATGCTAATGCTCTAGAGCTTAAGTTGGCCTCTTGAACCATTTTTCTTTCTTTACTCAAAATGTCATGCTTACAAGGACACAAAGTGACTGTAAACACTTCTGACATTTTTTTTTCACTTCATAAAACCATTTTCTTCATTGGCCTCTAATTGAGAAAAATGAATTCTTTGAAATGAAATATTATTCTTAAAACATGTCAAAATGATTGGTACCCCTGCGATTAGTACTTTGTGCATCCTCCCCTTGCCAGAGTCTGTGCAGTCTATAATGTTTGATGAGGTGGTGGAACACACAACAAAGGATGTGAGACCATTTGTGCATACATAATCTCTACATATTTCAGAGTCATTCGTCCCCACTTGTGAACTCTCCTCTTCAGTTCATTCCAAGGATTTTCAATGGAGTTATGGATCTGGTTGCTATCAAATTTCCCAAGATGTATAGCAAACTACAGGCTCTGAGGTTTGACTTGATGAGATTTAGGCTTTTCCTCGGCAAGACGCCCAAATAGCTTGTTGGTATTGGGTGGACATCTGTTGTAGTTTTGGAGACATGATGACCCTAAGATTCAAACAATGTCTGCAATTCTCCAACTGTGATCCTTAGAAAATGTTTTGCCTCTTGAACTTTTGTTCTGATATGGGGGCAAAATACCTCTTCCAGGTAGGTTTATTACAGGTCCAGCGAAATGTCTATTGCCTAATTTATGATGGAAATGTTTTCTCCTTGAATTTGTGTTCTCATAACTTCCCTTGCTAAATGAATAAGGGAGTCTGGCATGTGTGTCATCTCATATTTATAACCCAGTAAAAAGTCATGGACCTCCACTTAAGATTTTCTAATGACTCAGATGAACTTGAAAAAAGTATTTAAAACCATATTTCTGTGAATAATAAAAAACTGAAATATGTCACTTGCATAAGTGACAACACTTGTGTTGTGGAATATCACAGTTTACGCAGTTCAAATAAATTGCGCTAAAAACAACACAGTTACCTTACCACTTCCCTTCATGTGTGAACCTTTAAAATTGCTGGCCTACAATCATCCAAACAATGTTTGAAGGAGCTACAGCATTCACAGGCTAAGAGTGGAGTAAAGGTGCATTACTCCATATTGAAGGGTGGAAAGGAAAAACGTTTACTCAAAAAGAAGCAACAGAAATCACGAGTGACCCAGCTGAGATGTGGAGAAGGGTTTTGTGGTCAGATGAGACTAAACAGAGCACAATTTGTGTTGCAAAACTAATGCTGCATATGTGTCAAAGCACACCATCCCTACAGTAAAGTATGGTGATGGCAGCATCATAGTGTGGGGATGCTTCCCATCAGCAGGGACTGAGCATCTTGTTAAAATTCAATAAAAATTTGATGGAGCAAAATTCAGGGAAATACTGTATAAGAACCTGCTAAAGTCTGATAAAAAAAAATCAAAGCTGGGGTGGAAATTCACCTTTCAGCCAGACAACGATCCCAAGCACCAGGAGCAAAACATTAGAGTGGCTAAAGATCAAAAGGTGAATGTCCTACAGTGACCCAGTCAATAGCACAATTTGAAAATTGCATTACACAAACATTGCCCAACCATCTCAAACTACCTGGAACTAATCTACCCAGAAGAATGGACCAAAAAGCTGGGTCTACCAGATATGCATGCATGGGTTCAGAATACTTATAAAGGCAACATATTTAAATATACATTTTGTATATATTTCCCAATATTAAAACAATGTCACCTCACAATTAATTCATTTGGTTGAGGGGTGACAATAATTGTATTTTTTTTATTATTTATTATTATTATTTTATTATCAATATTATTATTTTTAATACGTTTTAATAATGCTTATTTCTTGATTAAGAATTTGCTTTTTCTTTGAAAACTTTTACCTCATTTAATGGTTAGATGTCTCATATTTAAAATCAAGCTGATGAAAAACAAATACAGTTTTTCTTAGCCTTTTCTTCTCATAGTCTTATCTTTACCAAGATCTTTCCCAATTACATTTGGTTTAATGGCTTGAATTTCACCATAGCACTAATTACTAATGTTAGAAATGATACATGTGCCATGAAAACACAATATAGAATGAGCAAATTGGATTTTTGCAGTAGAATCTATTTCCTCTGTATTGGTCTAGGAGAATATGGTCATAATCTTAAGAATACAAAAATTTTACTTTTTAACCAATAGCTGTTTTTCCATTTCAACATTGATCAACCCTATTTGGTGTTCTGTGACTGTCTCTAGTAATTATATTACATACCAAGAAAGGATAACATTGATTCACAAGTAGAAATGACTGTTTCCATTGATTATTTCCTTTAGACCAGCTAATTCTACACACCTTTGTAGTTAATGAACATTAAATGAACGTTAACACAATTTTACCAGTTAAAAGAGGAAATAATAATTCACACTTTGTCAACTTTCCACTAAATTTGGTCGTTCTGTGAAGGATGCCACCATTTGTAATATATGGTGTTTTCAATAAGACTCAAATCAATTGCCATTTTAATTAGCCGTGTCATATCTTTGTGTTACTGTATATCCCTCTACAGTTGGCAGTAACACAAACATTTGAGCAGTAGACATTGCAGAGAATTCATGTTTTCTCAACTTTCCACTAAATGTGGTTGTTCTATGAAGGACACCACGGTTTGTTGTACTAAATGTTCAGACAGTAGCTTGAATAACAGCCAAGAAACTACATTCTTGTATGTAAATATGTTATACGCTAGAATGCAAGCCACGGGTCTCAGTAGTTAATTCCACACACATGGTTTTCAATAAGCAATGCTTCAATAAGTTGCTGTATTAATGACAGTACGTTACCATAATTTATAAAGAGTAGGCTATATTTTACAGTAGCAAATAGTATATATATTATTTTATCTGTATGTGAACACATTCTACCATGCAGGACAGTCATTCACAGCCATTAATATCCAGCTACCACTGTCTTTCAAATCTGTTTTCCCATTTAATTACTCTACTTTGGTTTTTTAAAGAAAAGTAGAGGAGACAATACACATTTAAATTGGAACATCTTCATTCCAACCTCAAATATTCAAAAAAAATATTTTTTTCCCCCAAAATTTGACATAACACTTCACCAAGAAATCAGAAAATAATACAGCATATCAAGAACTTAGTCTACTTGTAAATTATAATACACAAGTGTGCAATATTTGCAAATATTGAACTTTTATTACACTTTTAAAACTTCATTGAATTTTATGGGATTTCATTGGGGAGATTTCTTCATTCGCTTAATTGGAATACTATTAGTATCTCTGGACAGTGTAACTGTTCAAATTAAGGTCACTAATTATTAAGAGTTCCCCTCACCTTAATCTCCAGGTCTAAATAAGACATTCATTGAAAGGGAAAACCAAAAACAAGCAGACACTAGGATCTCTGTGGAATGAGTTTGACACACTTGCCTTAAGAAAACACACAGAGTGTAGCTTACACAGCTGTCTTGAAACACAGCTGTCTTTTACACAGCTGTCTTTCTCTGTGTTAAAAGGGTCCACCTCCAACCAAACTGGCCCAGCCAAGCACTGTCCAACATGTTGAATGTAAAAATGATGTGAGGAGGAAATAACAGTAAATAATTTAATGACACAATAAGGGAGAGTTATTTTTAAATGGGGATTAATCAATATTCTCATGGGGCACATAAAAAAGTCTGAAAATATTTCTTTCGAATCAGAGCATCTTTGTGTGTTAGTGTGTATGTATAAGAATGTGTGACGATATCTAAGAATGCATTGAATCTCACCTCCCAAGGCAACTACTGAGAAGACCTTGGAAGAACAATCCTGGAGACAATCGAGGAGGCTGTACCTCCGTTTCGATGTCTTACCTACTCTCCTCATGAAAGCCACGTTAGGGGTTAGCTGTTGGATTCCAGGGTTGCGCAGCACTGCCCTTAGAGGAGACCGATCAATAAAGCCAAAATATGTATGTATGTCTGAGAGTCAGTGTTTGTTGGGCAACCCATCCCCTGCCCTAGTTCAGTCAATGGGTGTTATCAGCATGGGTCCCATACAGGTTGTTGACACTCAGTACTGATGTCAATATGTCTATGGAATCCATGGCCAGTATCCATGGCCTATTAATAAAACAGATATTAATTAACTTGACAAAATTACTTCAGCCATTGACTGAGTTACAGAAAATAATGAGAATGTTAACAGAATGGTGAAAGTCATATAAGAACATGCATATGCCTGAGCCGAGAGGGAAATACATCAGCTGTAGCTCTCATTTTAATAAACTGTGCAATAACGTAATTATTTCTCAGAGGACCACTATAAGATGGTGGAATGATCTCCTAAAAGTCACAATAATTGTCCTTCTCATTTCTCATTGAGGAAATGAGTTTAGTTATAGAATGAAAAACATCCAGAGATAAAGCCAGTCATTATTCACTCATCAGACATAAATATACATTAGCTGGTAAACTGTTCAGAGTTGTTGACCGTGATACTAATTTCTAATCAAGACTGACCTGTGATATGAGGCAATGGCTGCTTTCGACATGACACCATTCAGTATCAAGTAGCAACTATAATTAAGCAACAACAACACACATGCAGGCATCTGTGGGAGCTTTCAAGGTACGCTCTTTATCCAGCTTCCTAATCAGACCTATGCTGAAAATTCAAAGTGGGTGTACAGTAAAGACACCTTAAGACTGAACCAACATTGCAGTTACAGACAAACAAAGGAGTTTACCCTCCTAGTTTTTGTCAAGAATCCAATATAAATATGTCATAGTAATGTTCTACATGTTAACACTAGAGAATGACTAAAACAAAAAAAATGTTATTGTGGGTAATACACAACTCCTTTCCACTTCTTGGTCCTTGAACAATTTAATTTGACATTTACATGTGGAGTTGTGGACCAGGCGAACTAGAGGTATACCAAATTGCTACATGCCTGCTCCTGCCCTTTTAGGCGGAATGTTTAGCAAGGGTAATGTTTTGAATGTAGAAGATAAAATTCACTACGTAACTGGAACATGATGTCAATGTACAGTACTATACAAGCAACATATGATAGCGGGGATGGCTTTTCATATTTGAGTTTCCTGCAACCCATGAATATGATGTCAATGCTAGGACGATGTCATTGTCGTCAGGAGTTCATCAGTCTCATTTGCAGTTGTCTTACACTCATCAAGGTTTTGCCAATTTCATTGTTGTCAGTCTCGTTTGCAGTTGTGCCAGTCTCATCAGGATTTGTCAGTCTACGTCAAATTTAGTCATTCTTTTTTTATGATCACAACATCTACACAATGTTTATGATAATGTCAGTGTGCATACTTTGCAGTCTTTGTTCTAGAACGTTGGACAACACAGGCAGACTTAGTGTGCAATTCCTAATTGGTTTTTATTTTTTCATCATTGTTTTCCCAAACTACCTAAGCATGGGTGATTTAAAGAGTGTGTCCTAAAAAGATTGGAGAACAACACAGTAGTGTACAATGAGCCACTTTTCCAGGTACAACTTCCAAGACAAATATCCAGAAACATAGCCAATGTCCCAAGACAGATATCATAGCTGAAAACAGGTCCTGATTTTGAAAAATGAAGTTACCAACTCCCACTTATAGTTACTACTCATTAATAACAGTAGCCACACAAACAGTAATTAACAAAAAACTTTTTTGCCAATTTGGAAGTAATAGCCCATCTCAGGGTTGTCCTAATCTATAGTGATTGGGTGTAGATAGTGATGAAGGACTGCTAATCCACGGGTTGTGTACCTGCCTTGTTTGCAGGGGTTTTTTATTCTGTATTAAACTTTTTTAGATACAATAGTTTCCTTTGGACAAAATTGAAGGTGTGTTATTTTCCTTACATCACATACACAACTATTGCTAGGTATAGAACAATGCACTGACAATGTTTAATGCATGTTTTTATCTGGTTTTATCATGTATCATTCACTCTGATACATTTATAAAGATCTGATTAGAATTCGATAATGTGTCTTTTAGTTGTCTAGACCTGTCTAAAACTGTGGGATTTTTTTACAAAAAAAATGTTGTTACTATGCATTTCTTTGTTAAAATAAAATGTTTACATGTCCTTTAAATACCAAACTGACAGTTATAAAACACTTATTTTACGAAGGTGGATCATTTCAGTTGGTTTTATTTGTTTTTAGTGTTATGGAACTGGTAATTTCAACATACTGTTGGACTTTCAAATTTTTTTTCTGGGCGTGTACAGTAGCTTATCTTTTTATAGCCATTACCTGATTTGTAAAGGTCAGCAGCATTTTATCTCATGTAATTTTGGTGTTCTCTGGCTTTTCCATGTTGATGGATGACTAAGGGAGTAATAAATTTATCAGCCTTTTCATCTAGACTTGGTCTTAATATCTAGAGGAAGCGTATTACACATGCTATGTTGATGCAGTGATAAAGGCATTAGCCAGTTTAACTTTTGTGAACTGAGTAACTGTCAGATACAACAAATTACAGATCACAGTGTTCCACATTGCAGAATACTTAGTTACACATTTAGTGTGTAAGAATCATTGAATAAATAACATTTAATTTAGGAACGTTTGTGAGATGTATATAAACAGTATAAACAGTACTTCATACATCCATTGAATTATAGGGACAAAGACTACACAGATCTGCAAACCATGAAGTGGTGCATGAGTGTGGCAGCACACCAGGACTTGGACCAATGGTTTTAGGTGTGCAGTGCACACACAGCACTGAAATCATAGGCAGATGCTTTTTTTCAATAATCATTTTGCCAAAAGGCGACTTAAATGGGAAATCTAGGCTATATACTGGAATAAGTGCATGGTAAACAGCTGCTCTTTAATAACTCTATAAAAAAGTTTGGTGATACACTACCGTTCAAAAGTTCGGGGTCACTTAGGAATGTCCTTGTTTTTCAATTAAGCGTATCCAATTTATCATTTTAAAAGGCTAATTGATTATTAGAAAACCCTTTTGCAATTGTGTTAGCACCGTCAAAAACTGTTATGCTGAATAAAGAAGCAATAAAACTGTCCTTCTTTAGACTAGTTGAGTGTCTGAATCAATCGTGGGTTCGATAACAGGCTCAAAATGGCCAGAAACAAAGAAAAATCTTCTGAAACTCATCAGTCTATTCTTGTTCTGAGAAATGAACGGTATTCCATGAAGTAAATTGCCAAAGAACTGAAGATGTCATACAACGTTGTGTACTGCTCCCTTCACTGAACAGCGCAAACTGACTCTAAGCAGAATAGAATGAGGTGTGGGAGGCCCCAGTGCACAACTGAGCAAGAGGACAAACACATTAGAGTGTCTAGTTTGAGAAAAAAAAAGTCAGAGGTCCTCAACTGGCAGCTTCATTTAGTAGTACCTGTAAAACACCAATTTTGATGTCAACAGTGAAGAGGCGACTCCGAGATGCTGGCCTTCTAGGCAGAGATCATCCTCTGTCCTGTGTCAATGTTCTTTTGCCCATCTTAATTTTTTCTTTTTTGTCTGAGATTTTTCTTTGCAAGTCTGGCTTTTTCTTTGCAGAATGTAGTCCTATGCAAATGTGGGCTATAAGGATGCTGCCGTTCTTTTTTTTTTTAAAGAATACATTTTATTAAATATAATTAATATAATGTGTTTTACAATCAATACATTTACAATTCAAACATGAATATGATATTGTTCTGAAGTGCAAAATACCTCAAAAGTTATTAACCACTTTCTTTTGATAATGCATAATTGTTAGATCAACCAGCGAACACAGCTTAGTTAATTATACAATTCATCTAAAGTCATTCTATTTCATTTTTTGTCTGAACATGTTCTTACTAGTTTATTATCTCTTATCTTGTTGCACAGTCCTCAGCATTGTTTGCCTGTCCTGAAATTACTTGGCAGTAAATAGCTACTATTTGAACTGATGGCACCAGTGAAAGCCAGGTTACTTGGACAACGGCACAGATACCGGAAACCTTGTTGTTTTAGGGTAAAACACCAATGCTGAGCACTATTGGAAAGAAGACGTGTGGGAGAAATTCCTAATTGAAATGCATTAACTCTTAGGCACAAGACAGCAAAATGTAAAAGAAATCTTTTCAAATTTTGTTGAGTCAATGCCTCAGTTTGTTGCATTTCGATTAAGACTTTTTTTACACTTAAGTAAACATGTATATCTCTAGCAGATCACACCCCATGCACCTAACTAGGGCATCAATGCCAAAGCCAACAGCACTGATGCCTGGGGTCATCCTCCTGGCCTTGATCTGACCACCATCAGTCCTCTGTCAGACACTGCTGCTTACTCCTCTTTGCTACACCCCGTATAATCTTCCCCCTGAGTTCACAGAGACTGCCCTCACAATGGAGACATGGAAATGGTCACTCTCGGAATGTGTATTGTCATCTCTGACTACCCAGTCAACCCTCTACCCCCTCTGTCCCACCTCGCTGTGTGACAGCTGTATTAGGGTAATTACAGCTTGGCTGTGCCCACATTCTGGTGGCAGGGTGAAAATTTAAATTCCAGTGTCTCTCTCACCAAACTGTTGATGAAATGCTGTTAGCACTTGTTGGACTTGCTGTTCATTACTGGTTACCCTATTAAGAAACATAATGCTGTATATCCAGACAACATTCAGCCAAGGGTCCGTATCTGTTTCCTGCATAACCTGAGAGCTTGGAGCAGATTCTTTCAGCTATCAGATTGTTAACAGTGACTTAGATAATACATTCAGATTAAGCCAGTGTTTGTGGTTGGTGTGTGTGTTTGTGGTTGGTGTGTGTGTTTGTGGTTGGTGTGTGTGTTTGTGGTTGTTGTGTGTGTGTTTGTGATTGTTGTGTATGTGTTTGTGGTTGTGTTTGTGTGTTTGTGGTTGTTGTTTTTGTTTGTGTGTGTGTGTTTGTGTGTATGTGTTTGTGGTTGTTGTGTGTGTGTTTGTGGTTGTTGTGTGTATGTTTGTGGTTGTTGTGGTGTGTGTGTGTGTATGTTTATGGTTGTTGTGGTGTGTGTGTGTGTGTGTGTGTGTGTGTGTGTGTGTGTGTGTGTGTGTGTGTGTGTGTGGTTGTGTTTATGTGTGTGAGGATGCCTAAGTGACTGATTAAATGGCAGGCCTAAGCCTTATCAACCCCTAGCAGCCTCTTACTACTATTAGCTTAATTCCTTCTGTTCTTTCTATTACAGTCCCACAACAAACAAATCACTAACCTCTGATCTTTCTACATATTCTCCATATTTAATGCATATTTTCCAATTTTTTAAAATAAATATGATACAAACAATGAAGATAATTTTACATAAATCAAACATCCTGATACAAAGCAAATTCGCCACATGAGTCAATAATGCCCTGTTAAAAGTGTTCTATAGGTGTGGGCACACTGCAGAGATTGTAGGCCATTGTGACCACTTGACGTTCGTATTTCCTAACATCGCTAACTCACCTCATGCTGTGCTCATGCTGTGTTTTTTTGATCGCCCACGGCTTGTGATTGGCCTAGCTCAGATGTGACCTCTGAGACGATCAGGAAACAGGAGAAGAAACCACTAGTAAAAGTAAACAACAGAGGAGGACTAAATATTTTCTTCTATGTGTGCAAAAGGTATCTTTTACATACAATAGTGTTCGCAGCTGAGAACGTCCAGTGTGAATGTGATGACTGCTAATCAAAATGCGTCTGAGTGAAGTGCTAATAGCTTTAACATCCAAGCGCAAACCATGTGCCTATAGGAGCACAACCTTCAAGGGTCCAAAAAGTTATGTGGGTGATTCAGCAACTTCAGGCACTTTGGCCCAGAAAACATTGAGAAATTTAAACCTATTGAAACTTTATTCTACTGTGCCAGTATTATAATAGTCTTTGATTCATATACAAATCATTTCTGATAATGCCTGTGATTGTACTATTATGGAATATATACGCTAGTCATTTGGACAAAAGTCAAACATGATTTCCATCACGTCACATCCATTTTTGGTTGGAAATTCAATATTGTGTTATAGATATATATTACGTTTCTTTTATTTTTGGGCATAATACTGCATTGTACTGAATTGTCTAATAAAAAAAATGTCTTAATATTAATAATGCAACACTTGATACTTGACAGTGCAAATGTGCCTTGGTGACAGCCGAAAACATCAATTTGTTATTTTAAATAAGATATTTCAACTTTTTGTGAGAATCTTATTACAACCTTGTGATTTTCCCATGTAAAACAAATCAATCTATGGGTTGTGAAAATGGCATTGTGTGGTGGAAACACATCTAGGTAAATAAAAGATTATAAACAAGATTTTATTTAAATTCTCTGTTTGCAGCTTTGACCAGGCCATACTTTCTCTGGATGTTGCATTTTTGAAGACACTTGTTTTTCCTTGATACGGCGCATTCGTTGATAATTTTGCTTTAACTGTTCAATAATGGCATTTTGGAATAACAAGGTCCTTTTCAAGTTCTTCAGAGTTCACTGCATTTGCCGTTCTGTCTTTGAAGAATCATGTCTCCCCATTTTCTTAATGAGGCAATCTTACCTATTTTGTTTCTCTCAGCTTTACCTAAAGCATAATGAAGTTTGGCATTTTTCATTTGTGTATGTTTTTGAGTGACTTCTTCTGACCCTTTTCCTGCCAGCAAGTGTAGATTTCACTTTTCCCTCCTACTTATTCCTTCAGTATCTCCCTGTCTTTTTGCTGATGTTTCCGGTAGTTTATTGGATCCTTTTATATTTTTTTCTAAATGCCTGTGACCTCTGTATTGTGTATTATTGTTTGCAGATATGGAAATGCTTTCAATAAAGATGTAAATCCACACTGTAGAATCAGTACATAGTGAGTAGAGCGTGTTTTTGTTTCCACGTGGATTGTTCCAGGAGGATAATGTTAGTTCAAAAACAGCAGGCAATCTAATAATTAGGACAGGTAAGATATAACCTATTTGAATGTGCATGTAATGCTTTAACAATTAAAATCTGCCTTTTCGCATTTACATTGAAGATTTGCAAATGGTTCATTATTTTGTGGTCATTTTTAACCTAAAAGCCATTCAGGAACCAAATGAGCAGACTCTTTCAGCTGAACAGAGCCAGCTCACCAAAAAGATGCACAATGTAGGTAAATACTTCAGTGAATGGATAAAAAGATCTTTCTTGAGTTATATGGTGAATCAGTTAAAGCTACATTGTGGGATATTGGATTCTGTGTAATGCTCTTTTCCATATTTAACTGTGATTTCTGTCTTGGATAATAAAATGTTAAATGAGCCTCATGAACATAGTGAGCATCTTCATCATGTTATACATTAGGACATGCAAAGCCACACCCAACTTTTGGGGGAAACTCTCCAGTTTGTCCCATAGACAGCCATTCAAAATTGTGGCCTTTCAACTGTATTTGAAGTGGTCAGATAACAAAAAAAATTCCCAAAAGTTGTTGTCACAGGGGTGTAACTCTAATATGCACAAACACCTAGCCATTGGATTTTTTTGCACTACTCATTTAAAAAACAGAACCACGTAGGTGAGTGCCTAGAAGGGCCAAAAATCCTAGAAACTCAGGAAATGAGTGTTATGCAACAAAACTATTCTGGAGGTGTACCCCAAACCCCTGCCAGGCTGTCCCCCCCACTTCTAAAACTGAAGCGTCGCTCTTGATTCTTGTCCTCAATTCTCCATGACTCAGTGACGGATGCTCTAACAGAACTCATACAAATTTTACAAATAATAGGGTTTTAATCACAAAGTGTCTGCACCAGAATATCTATCTCTACCAACTGATCTCTATTTCCCCTCCATTTTGTCCTGCAAAACTACCTTCTTTGTCCTTTTTCTTTTGATCAGAATGCTTATTGCAGTGGTGCAATAAGCATGTAGATCTCTTCCATGTAGCTCTCATCCTCTACGCAATGCATCATCAATAACTTCAAAGGCACAAAAGCAGCAAAATTAGGTCTGGCACTTTGTTCTGTCATGTCTAATGAGCTTTGCCTTAGTTTGAGTATTAATCTTGCTGCAATGTTATGGCTCAACCCCAGGGAATGCCACACTACCTTGCCAGCTTTCCATGAGCTGATTAAAGTTCCTTACAGTCAGTACAGTGTATGTGCTAGTAAATTATGTTTTATACAGTTGTTAATATGTTCATATTTCTGCGCTGTTGGAATGCTTAACAATATTACATTACAAGTGCATGACGATAAAGATGATGATTGGTCATGAGCCTGCTGGGTGGAGCCAGAGCGGAGCGTTATATAATTCTCCATTAATTTTACTTTCAGATTCTTATCTCCTCCTCTTTATAAAAATCTCTGCTAGAATCTGTCCTCTAATAATTTGGCATTGTTGCCATCAGTTGCAGTTTAAACTCAAAACTCAAAAAATATTTAAAAGCACCACGCATGTGAATGAAACTATGTTGAAAACCTCACTTCATGAGGTTTTGGGGTGAATAGTACCTTTTGTTGGAAATGAATCTTACAAAAACCCACTATTTAGTACTGCGCACCTTGTTCCGGTCCGCTCTGTCTCCCCTAGTGAAGACGGTCCACACTCTAAAGTGATTTGTAGCGCACTGTTGCCTGCACAGCTGATCTGCATAGAGTGTGCTGGATTTACTGTCTGGCTCTGACTATGAGGACAGTGTGCTCTGTATTTCTCAATTCAGTCATGCAGACAATAGCACCAGAAGCTCAAAAGTGAACAGTGTTGTAACTGGACAGATTAGACAAACATGTAATGTCAGGGATTTCTTTTTTCCCATGGTGGCTATGGTTTTGCCGTTCTTATATTATAATGCAAAAATGTAACAAAATGCCCCTTTAATGCAAACACACTAAACACAATCTCTCACAGAGATGCCATAGCTTTCCTACCAACACATCTGAACATTACTGTCAGTTAACCATTGTTAGCAAGGCTGCTAGCTATTTTGTTGAACGTTCCCCTTTCCAAAACAAAAATAAAATATGACAGAAAATATCACACTCCAAATTAGGGCCTTTTTGTCACTTTTTTTGAAATGTCAGGGCTTTTTTTAAATGCACATTAACATAGATTTCAAGGCATTGTTGTAACTGTCGTTAATGTTTGTATGAATATAGTGTGACTCTGAATATTAATGAAAATGTGTATTACTTGTGTGAGACAAATTCAAATAATTTGCTGTACATGCACACCTGTGTAAATCTCCACATGCTGCAAAATATATAGCGAGAAAAACTTACACATGGTTCATAAATGACCAACAAATATGGCCAGTGGTCAGTTGAATGTGAAATAACTAGCTGGATAATTTATGTAAATGTGTGGGGAATTTCTGGCTTATTACTTAATACTTAAATATTTGCTTTTCAACTAGCTTAAAGATTGCTAATTGCCTGTGCGGGTGTGTGTGTGTGTGTGTGTGTGTGTGTGTGTATGTGTGTGCATTTTATGAACATGTGTTTGAACATTAAGGGTCAGTGAGCAGATGTTCTTTTCCAGATGAACTTTCTGTAGTGAGAGTATACATGTAATTATTTCCCCTACTGGCAACCCGTGGGAACCCCACCGCAAGGTAAAGCATGTAGAAAATATTGAGCACCAAATGCACTCTTTGCCAGAATGCATGTCAGATTACAGGAATCATGGCATTTTCCATTTGCTGCACATTATTATCCTGCTGTGCACACTAACCGACAGTGTCTGAACTCAGTATTAGGCAAAACATCAAGGAACAGCGTGCCTATCGGTCTTCACATCTATGAAATGGTTTGATAGCTCGCAGTTTAGCACTTTCAAAAACAGTGCTATAACATGTTTTGTGTATCGCTCTTTCACAATGAGAGACAATCATACCCTTTATTATTAAATCTCTAGGAAAATGTATGTATTATGGATTAATTTGTGCACACATTTTAGTGACATCCTACTGGAAATGTCTACTGTCTTCTTTCAAAGTGATGCACTAACAATTTCACAGTAGAACCCCCCTCCGACAATGACAAGACAAGTTAGTTCTCCTTAAGTAAACAACCATGGATATAAAAGTCAATCACACACATCATGCAGACTTTGGCAAGACAGTGAAGTCAAATGGAGGAGATACGACTCAATATAGCAAAGATAACCTAGGACTCATAACCTGTTGCTATGTGTTTTTAGAATGTCAAAATGTGTACTTTGTTCATTGACGATGACACACAGAGTCAAAGGTGAGAGTAAATCCCCTAGCACTGATAACTAAAGGATCATGCTTACAAAGAAAATCTCCCTAGCTGTTTACTCAAAATAAATGTGACGACTGATGTCAATGGTTTTTGACTAGGTATTCAAGTTGGAATTCACTGACGCATGTCAACTATATTCACATCATTGGCTAGAAGTGAGTTTTAGAGTTTACATTTATTCCTGATATACAGAACAGTTGGATGTTTTTGGGACAGATTTAAATGACACATAATAAACCAGCAAACCACTACATTTACAAAGCAATAAAAGCCAATGTTTTTGGTGGGGTTTAGCCAGCACATAACACAATTCAAACAAACAACAAACTAAGCAAGCATATTAATGAAGAACTTAAGTTGTTTTCATTTTTATTTACATGTTTTCTATGTGAATTTATGCTTTTTCATGTTTTGGTTGCTACAAACATTGGCACCAGTTGTTTGTTGGATTACTTCTAGATTTACTGGCATACATAACTTTAGAAGTTCTGTATACCTGTAATATGAAGAACTGGGTCCTGTCTGTAGGAATTCAGACACGAAAAAGCATCAATTAAATCTGAACAAAAAGACATTATTTCTACAAGTACGTGTTTTATCATGTTGTTTTTATACTGTGCTCAAAGCAGGATATAATTGTGTACATTACATTACAATGAACTCTGTGAAGGGACGAGCCCATTATTTCCTAGGTAAAGTTTTTCCCTTACTTAAAACTGGTTCTGAGATGTTTGCAATCTGATTGGATGAAATTGGGGTTTTAGCTTTTCACAATTCCCTGTTATCTCTCTAAAGTAGCCAAATCACTGAGTGGTAATGTAAAAATATAAATATGCCAATTTTACCTGATCAAAAAACAAAATAAAAAAAAGGCAGACAACTTCAGTATTGAATGGGAAATGGGGACATTTAAGAAAATTCTAAACAGTCTGCAACCCACAGACATCATTAGGTGCTGGGTATCTTTCCTGGTGGTGCAGCCAACTTGGAGGAGGAGGGATAATGGTTTTGGGCTGTGTTTGGGCACCTTAAGGCTAGGCACCTTAGTTCCAGTGAATGTAATGCTACAGGATACAAAGACATTTTAGACAATTGGGTGCATCCAACTTTGTGGCCACAGTTTGGGGAAGACACTTTCCTGTTCCAGCATGACTGTGCCCCTGTGCACAAAGCGGGGTCCATGAAAACATGGTTTGTGATGTTGGTAATGGAGGAACACGAGTGGCCTGCACAGAGTCCTACTGAACACTTTTGGGATGAAATTAAATGGCGATTGTGAGCCTGCTCGACCAACATCAGTGCCTGATCTCTGAAAAGTTCTTTTGGCTGAATGGGCACAAATTCCAAAAGAGACACTCCAAAATTTGTGGAAAGCCCCCAGAAGAAAGGCGGCTGTTATGGGTGTGTGTTAGTGCACATGGCATAGGTGACTTGCACATCTGTGAAGGCACCATTAATGCTGAACAATATATACCGGATTTGGAGCAACATATGCTGCCATCCAGAAGACGTCTTTTTCAGTGCCAAATGCCAAAACACATTATGCACGTATTACAAAAGCATGGCTCCGTAGTGAAAGAGTCTGGGTGCTAAACTGGCCTGCCTGCAGTCCAGACCTGTCACCCATTGAAAACATTTGGCGCGTTTTGAAATGAAAAATACGACAAAGGAGAGACCCTGAACTGTTGAGCAGCTGAAAGCCTATATCAAGCAAGAATGGGAATTTCACTTTCAAAACTACAGCATTTGGTCTCCTCAGTTCCCAAACGCTTACAGAGTATTGTTAAAAGAAGAGGTGATGCAACACAGTCGTAAACATGCCCCTGTCCCAACCTTTTTGAAATGTGTTGCTGACATCAAATTCAAAATGGGCATGTATTTTTCCAAAAAGAGCCAAATTTCAATATGTTGTTCAGATGGGCTACACATCTCAGCAAACAAAACAAAAATAGGAGGGCTGCTCAGCAACAATGACAGAATTCAACAAAAGTATTTGCCATGAAGAACTACCGAAAAGGCCTATTTCTTGGCAAGGAGTAGTACATCATGTGCCGGTCATGTCAAAGCAACTTATACTCAGACACTGGGCCATCCTCAAAAGCGACCCTCTTTTGAACAATTTTACCCATTTGTCCCTTCTTTTTTGCCTTCAACATTCATGCAATTTGTCAGACTCCGTTATGTTTAGCATGCAGCCATCCAAGAATACATAATCTTGGCTCCCAGGTCCACCTAACGGTAATTACAAATGTGGACACATGGCTGCCACAAACGTTTGGCCATATAATGGATATAATGTCTTTTCAAAATTATACCACAATTTAAAGTAATTATAGCCTATTTGGAAATGATTGATAATAAAAATATTCTCCACACAAGTGACATTTATCTCCGTGTTTCTTCAAATGCTAGACATCACATCTGGAATTGCATTTTAATGCTATACAATTCCATGGTAAGGGAACTAAGTAAACAATCTCTTGAAAAAAACTTTATTAATGAGAAATGTGCCCTCTGTGGTGGAACTTCTGTCAAGGGACAGGTATATTTTGCGCAAAGAACAATACACCGATCAGCCATAACATTATGACCACCTGCCTAATATTGTGTAGGACCCCCTTTTGATGCCAAGACAGGCCTGACCCATCAAGGCATGGACTCCACTAGACCTCTGAAGGTGTGCTGTGGTATCTAGCACCAAGACGTTAACAGCAGATCCTGTAAGTTGCGAGGTGGGGCCTCCATGGATCAGACCTGTTTGTCCAGCACATCCCACAGATGCTCAATTGGATTGAGATCTGGGGAATTTGGAAGCCAAATCAACTCCTTGAACTCGTTGTTGTGTTCCTCAAACCATTCCTGAACCACTTTTGCTTTGTGGCTGGGCGCATTATCCTGCTGAAAGAGGCCAATGCCATCAGGGAATATCGTTGCCATGAAAGGGTGCACATGGTCTGCAACAATGCTTAGGTAGGTGGTACTTGTCAAAGTAACATCCACATGAATGGCAGGATCCAAGGTTTCCCAGCAGAACATTGCCCAAAGCATCACACTGCCTCTGCCGGGCCGGCTTGTCTCCTTCCCATAGTGCATCCTGGTGCCATGTGTTCTCCAGGTAAGCGACGCACATGCTCCTGGCCATCCACGTGATGTAACAGGAAACATGATTCATCAGACCAGGCCACCTTCTTCCATTGCTCTGTGGTCCAGTTCTAATGCTCATGTGCCCATAGTAGGTGCTTTTGGCAGGGGTACAGGAGTCAGCATGGGCGCCCTGACTGGTCTGCGGCTACGCAACCCCATACGCAACAAACAGCTATGCACTGTGTGTTCTCACACCTTTCTATCAGTACCAGCATTAACTTTTTCAGCAATTTGAGCTACAGTAGCTTGTCAGTTGGATCGGACCACACGGGCCAGCCTTGTGAATCAAGGCTCCCCATGTGCATCAATGAGCCTTGGCCGCCAACTCCATATTAATGCCTATGGTTTTGGAATGGGATGTCCAACAAGCTCATATAGGTGTGATGATCGGGTGTCCACATACTTTTGGGCAAATAGTGTGTGTTTAATTAGATTCACACTGGGTGATTGACTTCTCTGGTCTACTATTTGCATTAAAAAACCCATTTGTAGCTATTGCAGTGTGTTTGGGGTCATTGTCCGGTGATGAAGAAATCATACTGAGGTCTAGAGTGGAACGCTAGCTGCTTATCTTAGCTATCCTGCGAGGGAATCCAATGAACACAGTTACCCGTTTTGCACCAGCTACTTAATGTGCTATTTAGTGTGTAATACAATAATGTATTTATCTCCAGAGAGCTTCAACAGATGTACAGTGCCCAAAATTGTGTGTATTTTCATATACGATAAAAGAAGCATTTATTGGTTTAATCATTATCTACAAGCTTCAGTTTGAATTTACACTTAGTAATTATGTCCTGTGTGCAAACTTGAATGTATCAGCTGATGTGAATGGTTTGTACATAAATTAAAATTTAATTAAAATAAAGCAAAAAATATTGTTATATACCATGGTCTAATCCCATTCAATACCGAGGCTGTCCAAATCTTTCCCCACTAACCTGTGACAGAGAAATTGTTAAAATCATCCGAGGTGAATTTTTCTAAATTATGAACAGCATTCCAGTCCTTGTAGTAGAAGTCATGAACTTAACAAGAGGGTGGGATCCTAGACTTACATCCAATGGGACATCTTCATAGCAGATCTTGGAACAATCAAAGTCCCTGTCAGTTAAATATATCATTCTGTGTACATTTTCATTGCTTAGCCCATTTTGAGAAGATAAAGGGAAGGGTCAGACAGCAGAGAGATATTATTCCAAATCTAGAATATAGATTGGTTATGACATGGCATTCTTTAGTGTATGCCAAGGTATATGAAAAGAAGGATCCAGACAGATTTTAATAGTACTTAGGTGAAATGTTAAATAATAAAATTTCAATATGTGCATTAACATGCTGGTCAACTTTTTGGGACTTAAAAAGACTAATTCTAGGATGTTTGTTTCATTCCTAATGAAGTGAACCAAGTGTTCTACAGTAACTAAAAGAAAGACCTTTCTCAGTCTACAGTATATGAAGCATCACATTATTTTTTTATGTAGACTCTAATCAGAGCATGATTTTCACCAATGTTGTCATTGCCAACATGCATGTATTAATTTGCTCATTTTGTTACCAAATGTTACACATTGCAAATACCAAAGGTTACCATACAGCTTTTGTAATTGTGTACTCCAGGCAATCAAAGACAAAGTTCTTATTATCAAATCTATCTCCTAAAACGTTTCAAGACAGGTTAAGTGAAGTTGACATGATGCCAGATAATACTATAGCCACACCTCTACATTTTTCCTACTCAAAACTGCCTCAAACGAGAGTGCAAAAGAAGTCACAATCACAGTGCACACTCTTCTCTCAACAATAAGACTGGGGAAGTCCAAGGTAGACAACCATAAACACCCTAATGATTAGTTGAAGTTAATGCAATGATTTTATATCTTGATATTTCGCTATACATGTGAAAACTGGAGCAGACCAACAAAGATGATTTGAGAGTTAGTGGGAGCTGGATATTTTATCTGCATCAGCTTCTCTCCTTCCGATATCATGGTGAAACATTCAAATACGGATTGAGGAATGTATTTACTAATTGCGTTTAGACCACTTTAAATGCAATTAGACCACCACATATTTATCAGGTACAAGATGGCAAATACATTTCCATTGATTTGCACCTTAATAATAAACAGTAAACACTGATACTGCTCATGTAGTGGTTGTGGGAATTAACTTATCACTTCTTTTGGCTATGCAGTGAAAGCACCATAACTATTGAGATCTATGGCTAGTAAATGTGAATTGTTCAGGGAACGAACCGGCTTCGAACTTGGGAACCGGTGGAAAAATGAACTAAGTCTTTACACTGAAGGAGTGTTTTGTTGTCTTTAATAACTAAAGCTCTGACTTTATGACTCGAAAATCAGGATACAATCCACACTGATAGACCAGTAGGGGAAAGAAATGAACCAAAAACATTTTCTGCGTCTCACTCATTCGTGTTCCACTCGCAATCTGTTTCTGTATAATGCATACCATCTTTATATATGTCTACTGTGGTTAAAATGTCAAGTTTACTACAACATTGGAGGATGCAGATTTTGCCTGACTAACCATGCTTGATAGATAGGGATCTGTCTGTCTGTCTGTCTACTGTATATTGTACATGAGCAGAGGTGTGTTTTTTGGTCTTTCAACTGCTTAAACAAACAAAAACAGTTATTTTGGTGTTTTTCTGGCAACTGAAAATTTAGTAGAACAAGCTATGGCATTCTTCATAAAACTAACACTATAATTTGAAAAGAGTTCTATTTTTTGTACTTCAAATTTTTTTGACACATGTCCTTTCTGACATTAGTAAGTTTTACTTTAAGAAGGTGATCTATGGTGAAATTTACCTTTAAAACTGATTTAACATTTTGAGATATTTTGTAGATATCACTTAGTGAGGGCGATGATGAGGAAATGTCAATAAGACCAAGGAGCTGGTCACGGAACTCAAGATGCAACATGAAGCCACTCCCACCTCCAACTGTAACCATTCAGGGTGATGAGGTGGAGTTTGTGAAGTCAGTATCTGAGAATGCACTTACACAATAAATTGGAATGGAAACAAAACACTGGGGCTCTCCATCGGAAAGGTCAGAGCCAGCTGTTCTTCCTTAGGAGGCTCAGGTCATTTAATGTTTGCAAAAGGCTACTGCAGATTTTTCATTGGTCTGTGATAGCTAATGCACTGTTCTTTACTGTAGTGTGTTGGGGAGGTAGTATCATGCTGGTGAGGAAGGTCTGCTTTGTTGTCGGTACTGTGCTGAACTAGAC
>JACXGI010002586.1:41923-71711 GCA_016801175.1 Esox masquinongy
CCCCCCCCCCCCCCCGGCATACCTGCTCTATATTACTTTAATCTTTTTGGGTATACACACAAATCTACCTATATATAAATATCTATCAAGATATGCTTAGTGATGTTGTGTATACGGCACACGTCTGGCATGACAGAAACAGCATTATCCCCAAGACTTTTTATAAATGTTATTCAATGTTGCACACCTGGTCTGAAAAAAGAACAACTCTCTGCAAAATACCTGGTCTGAAAAAAGTTCCGAACAAAGCCTTTAGCACTGACAGGTATACTGTATGTAGGGGAAGGTTTTTCAGATGTATCATCCTGACCTCCAACAGTTGGTACAGCGATATGATTTTGGAGGCTACGAAGTGGTGAATTCTGGAGACACGGAATGGTTTGGAAAACATTAGGCTGATTGGCATGATCATCTGGGATGTGACTGATTTGACCTATCATTACACTATGTTTACCACAGAAGCTAAAAATACTCTGGATGAGATCACAGACTTGGAGTTAAAGAGAGACGGAGAGACTATGATTATAGACTTTTGTCATGGACATTAAACAGCTACGTATTTGTCAACGTTGTGTGAAAGCTTCTCTCCAAATAGTCCAAGACATGAGACCCAAGGGTGAAGCTGATATCACTCACTATATCAATGGACAGTGATATTACAATGATAGCAATGTAATGCATTATGACCCTGTCATCACCATATCATAACGTCTAATAACAGCTGACATAACTTGTCATAACCTGTTTTAATATTCTCATAACACTGTCATGACACGTAAACTGTCATGTAACATGTAAACTGTCACTTTACTTAAAATAGCTAAATACACTTCACGGAACTGTCAGGAAACATGTCTATCGGAATCACACCTGTATCAGTCCCAATGACTGTCTTGCTCCTGAAATCAGCAACAGTATTCTGTAGGTTTATGTCTGAATTCCATATATGCGCTATTACAATGATAAAATTGCAAATTCCTATTATATGTTATGTGTTGGTCCAATATTTCATGACCTGAATCCCCAAAAATGTTCTTACATATGTATTTTGTATTTTTAGTGAAAGGTGAACTCCAGGGATTAAGGACTAATCCATTTTGGGAATTGGCTGATTTACTTATATAAACTGCAAATCTGTAAAATCATTGAAATTGCTACATTCATATTTTTACTTTTGACTTATGATCTGCTGTAAACTCTGTGCACCTGCGCACTGTTACAGTAGATTATGAGTGCACAATAACAGTGCACACTGAATTCAAGCAAAGATTATCTATTATGCTGTCAAGATAGTTGACTGATTCTAAAAATGAAAGTACATGCATAGGCAGATGGGAGGAGACAAGATTAGTAGGGAAGATTTTAGCCAATAGCTGTTAAATATAGATTCATAGATTATTCATTTGTACAACCATCTTAGATACAATTGTTTTTCTCAAGGTTGCTGGAATACCAGCTTTGTCTGACATTACATTACATCCTAGCATACATATTACAAAATGTATAGTATATCAAATTAGTCTCACACAGCAATCTAGGAATTAAATGTTTCTTAACAAAAATTGGCGATCTCTTAAAGATTTAATATATGACTATGGCGAAAGGCTGCAACTGCGGAACAACTTCTTTAAATAAACAGATTTATTATTATTATTGTTATAGTAATATGCATGGATTCTAATCCTGGATGCAACACCTGTTAATTACTGAATTACTATTTATTTAACCACTGCTTTATAGCAACCCAAAATTTAATATGACCACATTGGAGGAGGCCTATGCCTTTACTTGACTAACACATATTCTATTTAATAATTTAGTGCAAGGGTTCAAAACCAATTGCCCCCTTTTCACATTTGAAAATGTCACACTCCCATCCAAATGTGATATCCACACATTGTTTTGCATACAATTCCTTCCCAAGCAAAGTCCTGTTTCTTTGACTACTCAACTTACATAATAGGTTAGAGATGAACCAAAGATGTGAATTCCCATGTGCATCAGAAATACACTTTCATCTGGCACTTACCACTTGTTTCTTGACTAAATATAATGTATAGTGTTGATGTATTCATGATGAGTAATAATGATCCCTATAATATGTAGTATTCACTCATTTGACTATTCCTCTATCGATACTATATATAGGCTATGTATACATAGTATTTTGGAGAATGGTGTTTCCATGTATCCAAAAGGTGGCACTGTTGAGTTTTACAACGACAGATGTCTGCTCTCTCCACATCTTCTTCATAAGCATATTGCAAACATTTTATCCTGTGTTCTGTCACATATAAAGGAACCACATCTGTTGTTCTTGTAAATACAATAATTGTAGAGTGTGTTTATTCAATTTGGTTATGTTACATGTAGATTTCAACACGAATTTCAAAGTGCACAATTCTAAAACTATTTGCAAATCATGAATACAAAACGTTACGTTTGAAACAAATACAAATTAATGCAACATACAAAAGCGTTATTTCACGTTTATTTATAATAATTATATAAATATCAATAACAGTATCAATTGCACAAGATGTTGTACAAATGAATATTCAAATATTTCCAGGAAAACTTGATTCAAAATTAAATCGAACCATATGGTGCATACAGCCCAATATTCTTTACCCACTATTGTCTCAATGAGATAATCAAATTATATATATATATATATATATATATATATATATATATATATATATATATATATATATATATAAAATTCAAATTGAGGAGTGAATGAGTTAATCGGTTGAGTTCCAGCTGACAGTCAGCTGATAACCTTTGACAGTTGAGAAAAGTTTTGTTTCTGCACTAATATGTTAATTAGCCCTCCAAATGTGCAAGCCTATTGGCTCTTCGTCCGAGTCAATTTTCCATTTCCAACCTGACGTCAGGGTGGCTATAAAACTCTGCAATGCTTTTAAACTCATCTGCTGTGTGATCCTTCTAAAAAATCGCCTGCAAGTTAGAGCCATATTACGTGCGAGGCTAAATTTATCCCTTCTCGAGATATAACCATCACCGCTTTAGGCAATGGATAGATGAAGAAACATTAAAGTGTTAAATGTTTAAAATACAAAGCCGCCGAATTTCTCTTGTTGAAAGAGGACTCCGCAACTTGAGTGCACGGCTCTGGTGAGTCTGTGCAATAGACTGCAAAGGGAAAGTATTCATCTACAGTTGGGAACCCGTCGTTGCAAAAAGGACGTTGAAAATATTTTTTTCTACTTTAAACAAATACGCTTAAAAATCAAACTGGCTCACGTTCTTCCGAAGCAACCCAGTTTGACAGCTGCTCTTCACCCCGTTTGGAGGACTGTCAGCAGCAAGAGGATGGCATCAGAGCTGGCAATGAGCAACTCCGACCTGCCCACCAGTCCCCTGGCCATGGAATATGTTAATGACTTCGATCTGATGAAGTTTGAAGTGAAAAAGGAGCCGGTGGAGCCCGATCGCAACATCAGCCAGTGCAGCCGCCTTATCGCCGGGGGATCCTTGTCTTCCACCCCGATGAGCACGCCTTGCAGCTCGGTGCCCCCTTCTCCAAGCTTCTCGTCGCCCAGTCCGGGCTCGGGGAGCGAACAGAAGGCACACTTGGAGGATTTCTACTGGATGTCCGGTTATCAACAGCAGTTGAATCCGGAGGCGCTGGGTTTCAGCCCCGAAGACGCAGTTGAGGCGCTGATCAACAGCAGTCACCAGCTCCAGTCCTTCGATGGCTATGCTAGAGGACAGCAGTTTGCCGGTGGAGCCGGAGGAGCAGGCACCATGGCCGGGGAAGAGATGGGCTCCGCCGCTGCGGTGGTGTCCGCAGTTATCGCCGCCGCAGCAGCCCAGAATGGGGGTCCTCACCACCACCACCACCACCACCACAACGGTGGTCACCACCACCAATCACCCGGGGTCCCGTCCAACGGCAGCTCCGGAGGAAACCATCCACATATGGGACATTTGGACGACCGGTTTTCGGACGACCAGCTGGTGACTATGTCGGTGCGGGAGCTCAACCGACAGCTACGTGGGGTCAGCAAGGAAGAAGTGATCCGGCTGAAACAGAAGAGGAGGACCCTAAAGAACAGAGGCTATGCCCAGTCCTGCCGCTACAAGCGGGTCCAGCAGCGGCACGTCCTGGAGGGCGAGAAAACGCAGCTCGTCCAGCAAGTCGACCACCTTAAGGCAGAGATCTCCAGGCTGGTCCGGGAGAGGGACGCATACAAAGAAAAATACGAGAAGCTCATCAGCAACGGCTTCAGAGAAAATGGATCCAGCAGTGACAACAACCCTTCCTCCCCGGAGTTTTTCATGTGAGTCTCAACATTATCGTGAAAAACAAAAGATTATCAACTGAGTTTGTCAGTCCCCTCATTAACCTACAAAGTTTCCTCTTTTTTGTTATGGGGCTTACTAGATCAAGACTAATTTCCCAACTTTTTCGATAGTAGTTATTTGACAATCGGGGTTTGCTCAAGTCTGTCAAATAACGGTTTTGAGTTTTTGGGGGCTTGCAATAGAAAAATGGAACTTGTCATCATTTTCGTTCATTTTGGAGTAAAAACGTTGAAACCTGCCATCATCATTTTCGCTACCATACTTATTATTTTATTCATATTTTTGTCAAGGTTTTTCGTCGTTCATTTGACTTGCCGTGTTTCCAATATCTCATCTTGGCTATTGTTTTTCGATGTTGATTTGACTTTGCACTGTTGCTGTAGACTGTGTGCATGCAACCACTAAGTATACCCCTTTGGAGTTCATCAACTTGCTTTTTTCCCCCCACCATTTTACTTTGAAACCCGCGTACCTGTAAAAACTGCAACCATCTACAGAAAAACGTTTTTGGTCCTTTTTACTTTCTTTTTTGGTTCTGCCAAACTCGGATGACTGCGGATGACCTGCCATTTTACCCCACCTCATCTCATGCGTTATGCTTGCTATTTTGTGTTTAGCAAAAGACTATTACTCTTATGAAAGAATATCCATTGTTTTAAAAGATATATGAAATTGAACTGGCCTGCATGCTGGACATGTACGGTTTATATTATATTTTTGCTTGAAAATGTACTTTTTCAGATGACTCCAGCATGACATTCATACTTTCTTTGATGGCCTGATCACTTTTTTGGGATTGATCAAAAAAGTAACAAGGACCCTTATGCCCCCCCCCCTTCCCGTGCAAGTGCATTTCAACTGTGTTGAATGACACAACGTCGGCTCCCATTTACATGCAGTGAATGCTCTGATGCATTCTTGATGGAAGTTTTTCCGCGGGGATCCATGTTGCAAGGGGTGAAAGGACGTAAACTATTCAAAAAGGAATCATCTATCCCTATGTGGGCCTAAACTGTACGTGGCTTTAAAACGGTTTGTTTATTTTAAAAAAGAAAAGAAAAACCCTATCCTTGTGCATTTGAAAACGTTGGAATGCAATGGATCTTTAGTTCATAATCTAGGTATAGCCTACATTTTTATTATTTGTAACTCTAAAATATAACTTGGATGTTCTACAGGTTGACATTTAAAAATGAATGTGATATAGAATATTAGGATCCTTTAGATGTAGATATCATTAAGTCATGTGCCCTAAATTATTTCCTTGTCATTGGTTAGGATAGGTTGGCACGTGTCCAATTTATACAATAAAACAGTATTGTTTCCATTCATAAGCAGCGCTTTTTGCGGCATGTTCTGGTAGTTCAGACAGTAGATTGACAGCTCTAGTGGTGTTTGTCTTTGCCAACCGGCTGTATTTAAACCAAAGTATTAAACGAGGAGAAACTTCAGGCCCAAGTTAGCGTGAACCATGCATTTTGACAATGTATTCTGAAGTATTTTGGACTGAATTGCACTAAAATGTAGCCTGCAATGTCACATAATGGGATGTCTACGACGCTGATAAAAATGCTGATACCTTGGCATCGCTGGATAAGTTAATTTTAATAGTTTATTGGTAACCAGGCCTAGATGTTTTTGTCTCAAACGTAGTCATTATTTACAAGGCAATAATATTATTAGGAAGTCTATAATCAATAATGTCTGGACATTGTTAAAAAGACAGGGATTGACACCCTACTTGTAAAAATTGTGAGATACCATTCCTCAATAAATCTTTAAGAAATTTGTTAATTAAACCTTTCTCATTTTGCTGTGCAAAATTATTTCACTCACTAACCTTATGTAATGTTCATATGTGCTCGTTTTTTTATTCTTACAATTAAATGATATGCAATAAATGTATGTAATTGGCATTTAATTACGTTTCTCCGTTTTTTTTTCTTGGCATATACCAGCAGAGAGTGAAAATGGATTTCACAAACAAAACCAGAGTAGTTCATGTTAATGCAAAGAGAAACAAAGAGTTCAGCCTACATTTCTAGGGTTGACTTAACTGGAGTGTATCGTGACTTGGTATCAAGACGTTTGCGGCAGGTTTTCTTGTGAGTTTCCTAGTCTATGAGATTTGTGCTGATGAACGAAGGCACATTCCAGGTAATAACATCATTAATAGTTTGTTTGCCAGTTTGCCTTATTCAAACCTCACAGAACATCTTAAATGTAGAACATGATAATTCAACTTAGTACATACACATTTGCCTTTTGTTAGAGATACAGTCCATTTGGAATGTGGCACTGAAACATTTATATATCTATAAATGTAAGGTTTTTTGTGAATTTCTTAAATAAAAATAAAGTTACTTATAAGAAGAGACTAGTTTATATCCCACAGGAATTATCTATCTAATGTAGGTGTCCTTGCAAACCAAGTCAAGTTATATAACAACCAGCTCTTGACTTAGACTTAATTTCACTGTTCAAGGAATTTTTAATAAAAAAGTCACTCAATTGAATAAACAAAATTGAAGTAATAGTTCCGATAGGAGGTAGTCTTTACCTCCATGCATGGTTAGATCAAGCCTCCTGGGTATGTATAACATTCTGTCATTCATATTAGCAAATTCAATAGCAATTTGTCATTCAAATCCAGGAACGTGTGCATTCTATATTATAATTGCATAATGTTTTTTATAAGTAAAGTGCCTTTCATCCTCAATTTGAATCAACATTTTTGTGTGTAAAAATTCCTATTTTAGAGTTATTGTGTGTTCCTATGTTTGTTTGTTTCTATGTTTGTTTGTGTGTGTGCGTGTGTGTTTGGGATGAAGTTCCACATGTGCAAGAGCCCAATCTTTATATCCATCCCCACTTCACCATTCACTTCACCCTGCCTTTCTCACCTCTTGCATTTGGCCTAACAGAGAAGACCATGCCCTGAGAGCTGGGGTACACCCTGACATCCAAGAGGGCTCTGTCATACATTTGAGGGGATTTAGGAGACAGTGCCAGCGCAGTGTGTAATGAGTCACAGAGGCAGGTGTGGGCAGATGAAGCATAGTAACACGGCTCCCTGCCCGCTGTTGGATTGATGTTTACGTTTTGACCTTTGAGACCTCTTCTGACGATGGATCTTAATCTTAGTGTTCCTAAGGGGACTGTAACTAAAGATTGCTCTCTTGAATGTGTGTGATGTCAGTCTGTCTAAAATGTCCAAAAGACATGTAGAAGAATGAAGGAGGTAGTTTGTTTCCAGTGTTCTAGAACAATCACTTAATGAGAAAAGAAACGTGACGGTCTAAAATATACACAATTTTAGGACACTAATTTACACAATTATTTTTTTTTGTTAGAAGCCTGCCAATGCATCAGTATGCATGATAAGGTGTGCATTGAAAATGTTTTTAATGAGTGTGTGAACACATATCCTACTCTGAACGTCAGTGAGGTTGGGTGTGGCCATTTTATCATAACACTTAAATCACCTTCACAGTGGTGTATCCTTCCTTGTGATTATTTTATGATAGATAACCAGTCATGTAATTGTATTTAAATTCATGAACCCCCAGTTGATGAAACTATTTTTATTTGCCGGTAATATAAGATCACATCTAAAAGCATAAAGTACAGTCAGTTGAAATAATCTGTAGTAAAATATCAGAGTCATTTCTTTATTGATCCCCCAAGCCTCTACAATAATTCAACTAAATAACCAATCCGTGAGAGACATGGTGTTTTGCTCCAATACCAACACGGGGACTCTTCAGTTCCCCCCGCTCCTCTCCTGCTTTGCTGGTTAGGCTTTATGTGAGAAGTAGGGTAGTGTGGTGCTGCTGCGGTGGCTGATGTGCCCATAGCAAGGGCCGAGAGGGGGGCGAGGGAAGCGGGTGTAGATGGAGAGGACTGAGACAATAGTTGGAGCCGGGGCTGAATTAAATGATTTTGCTGATGATTAATAGCGCAGCGGGCCAGCGGCTCCTGCGATGTAGAGATGATAAATTGTGAGTGCGGCTCTTTGCAGCTGTGCCAGGCCTGTGCCTTAGCGTGCACACACCACGCAATTTACAGCCAAGCCCACTCTCCTGCTTACTTAGGAGAAACCGCTCAATATATCTAATCACATATGTATTTGATCCCCAGCCATAGAGATGCCATTTATTGATGAATATTTTATATTAGCCACACAGAACAACCAGACATGTTTTGCGTTATTTTGGGTGGATCATTTTCACCTTTTGGTGTCTTTTATGGATAATGAAAAAATCAGCAACTAGAACCAATGTGGGTGTGTGTGCGTGTGCCGCCTTGCGTGCATGCGTGCATGTGTGTGTGTGATAGAGAAGGAGAGAGCAAGTCTTTACTGCGTCTCTAAAGATCATTATCCTTATAAGAACTTTGTCCATTTTTGTGCAAATGTTTACACAGTGAGAGTATTGAAGCACCTTGACCTTTTACACATTTTGTTAAAAAGTTACATTACATTTTTTATCAATGATTAAAACAAAATACTCTATAATGCCAGATAGGTTGATCAATTCTAAGAATTTTCAACAACGTATTACTTACGTATTCAACCTCCTGAGTCAATATATTGAAGAAAAACATTTAGGTGTGATTACAGTGTGTCTTGTTGTCTCTAAGAGCTCTGCACAGCTGGATTTAACTTTATTTGCTCAGTAAGCATTTTAAAAACACTTCAAGTTCTGTCAAGTTGGTTGTAGGTCATTTTTGTGGTGCCACCACCATGCTTTCAAATATAGGGGTACACAGTGATTTGTTTTGGATTTGCCCCAAACAATGCTTTGTAATCAAAAGAAAAAGGGATTTTTTGCCTCTTTCTTAAGTTTTTTTTGTTGTGTTTAATAAGTGTCTTGTTGTAAACTGAATGCATGTTTTGAAACAGTGGTATTTTGTATAGGCCTCTTCCTTTTCAGTCTGTCGTTTGGGTTAGTATTGTGGAGAAACTGCCATATTATTCCTTCATCATCGGAGCCATTCAACTACAGTCATGTGAAAAAGTAAGTACACCCACTGGAAAGTTTATTTTTTATTTTTGGACATGGATATGTAATCTCCCCTTTAACACCATTGACAGATAAAGGTAACCTAATTTAACAAATGACACAATTATTATATTTTGCAATCTTTTATTCATCAAAAATCTACAGAAATGTAAATTCACTAACAGGTGTTTTCCTGAAATAACTTCATGTAGTCTTTTGTTGAAAGTGTCTGTCAGTCTCTTACATTGACTGTGAGACATTTTTTACCTTGACTTGGCCATTCCAAAACCCACCATTTCTTCTATTTAAGCTATTCTGTTGTAGCTTTGCTTATGTGTTCAGCAAAATGCAAAGAAGCCCCAAACCATAATACCACTGCCTCTTTGCTTTACTATTGGTATGAGGTTGTTATGTTCAAAGGCAGTGTTTTGTTTTCTCCAAACATGGCATCAGGCATTGAGGCCAGATAACACCTTTGACTCATCTGTCCAGAGCACAATTTTCCAGTAGCTTTGGTCTTTACCCAGGTGTTGTCTGGCAAACAGTTGTGTTTTGATATTCCTTTTGAGCGCAGACACTTCTTCCTTTTTGACTTTCCATGTAGGTGAGGTTTTCGCAGTCTCTTTCTGACTCTTTCAGTCACTATCTGACTCATGCACTTTAACATTTATTGTGGCCAGAGAAGCCTGTAAATTTCTTGTTACCCAGTCGTTCTTAGAGACATCTGTTAGCATCATTTGGTCAGCTCTTGGCCTGAATTTAGTGGTGCAACCTGTCTTATTTAGATTGTCTGACAAAACCAAGTTTGCAATCTTTATAGAAGGCTTAACCAAACCAAGATGAACTCTAAAGATGTTCTAATCATTTACACCTTATTCTATTTGTAGCCATTTTATGTTATGGTAAAGGTAGGGGTCTACTAACACTTTCTGCGTAAGGCAATAACTTATTTTTATTGTAAAAAAAGTTTTTTTGTGATTTGTTGATTTGGGTTAGCTTTATAAATGAATTTGGTTGAAATTTAACTCAAATATCCATGTGTCCAAATATGTAAAAAAAATCCACTTTCCTTTATGTTTTTGCTCAGAATTCACTACTTGACTGAGAGATCTTAGATTATTGGGGGATAGAGAGCTGGAGTATTTATTCAAAAAGTATATTAATTGAAACATATTATTTCACACAGAGTGAGTGTATTCAACATATTGGGTGATTTGAAATTTGCATTTCTGTATTCAAAATACAGTTCTTTCTATACATACTGCTGTCAAGATAGTGAAGACCAAAGAACTCTCTAAGGATGTCAAAAACTAAATAATCCTCATTTAACATAGACATTCAAAATTCCTGTTAGTGCAGTCTGCAGTATTATCAGGAAGTCTGCAGCCCTTCGAACTGTTGTCAACTACCTAGAATGTGATATTTGGTTAAAAAGTTGGTTCAAACAGTTGACAAAGCACCTTGCACAACTGCTAAAGATCAATTAGCTGACCTCTAAACAAGTCTAAATCCTTCTGGGAAACTTTTCTGTGGGCCGATGAAACAAATTTGAGGTCTTTGACAAAGCAGATCAGCATTGTGTAAAGAAGACGAAATGGAGTGTTCAAAGAAAAGAACACCCTGGCTGAAGTCAAATGTGGGGGAGGTTCTATAATCCTGAGGGGTTACTTTGCTGCCTCAGGTATTGGAATGCTTGAATGCGTAAAATGCATCATCAAATCAGCTGATTTTCATGCAGTTTTATGTGCAATGTTTCATCCAGTGTACATGAACTGGTTCTCCATCAAGAAAACATGAAAACCACTCGGGATTAACTGAGGATGAAACAGCGTTCTTTTCTGGAGTGGACAGCGAATTTGAAGCTGAAGACTGGGGCAAAGTCACCAGTAGAGAGGTGCAGGAAGCTTACTGATGGTTACAAGATCTGTTTAACTGCAGTTATCTTTGCCAGCTGATTTGCAATGAAATATAATGTTGGGTGCCACTCATTTTGTCCATACCATTTATGTTATGTGTGTTGGTTTTATAAAATGATAACAATCGACATATATTTCAATAAGAGTCATATACATTTTCAAGCTGTAACACAAAATATGGAACAAGTTAAAGGGTGGAATACTTTCTAAAGGCACTGTATATGGCTTGCAATCTGACCACTAGGGGCAATCATATTCACTATTACGTTTAATACATATCCCAGACTGCCAGACCACACGTGCCCCCAGGGCTTCAGCCTCAGATTAGCCAACTGTCTGTGATCTTCATCTCGGTTTCCCTTCCTAACTGTCCTGTCATTAAAATAATCAAAATACAAAAATAAGACTTGCAGTGTAATAGGGGATTGCAATAATGGATGGGGATAGGATATAAGTGGTTAGGCTTCTGACTTAAAAGGTTTTAGGTTTGAACCTCCTAAGAGGGAAAGGTTTGTTTAGAGCTTTGTATTTAACTTGACGACAAAACCCTAACTTCAATCATCAACTTTATTCTTAACTTTACCCTAACCTTAGAAAAAAAACAGAATGAATGCCTAACACTAACCATAACTATACTTGCACAGAAGTTTTACTTATAGTCTGTCATCGATGTCATGTTAAATGTTGATCCAACCCCTCGAAAACATCTGAAGTAAACTGAAACACATACTCACAGACATTGCTTCTACACCAGGATGGTAAGGGTTAGGTATTTTAGACTGTTTTAAGTAAAGGGTTACTCCTAAGGCTATGGTGATGTATTCATTCCGACTGGTTTGTTAAAGTTAGCAAACCGCCAGTCTATTTAAATGTAAATCATCAGCCATAGTTGCCGGTTTTTAAGTCATATATAGGTGTTTTCCTCAACAGGACAAAAGTAATGTACCGTAAGGTAATGGACCAGGTGTTATCTGTCTGGAGAAATCATCCTCTGTTACTGTATAATTCTTTTTAATCTGGCAAACACCATTATCCATAATGAATGATCTCTTAATATTTAATATTATTTAATTCATAACAATAGATCCATTTGAGTGAGGATGGTAGATAAGTTATATACAGCATGCCCATCGCTAATTTGCTGTACATTTATTTGAGGCACTAATTCAGAGTGATGGAACGCTTTGATGTTAGCCGCTTATAGAGGTTGGCTGTGGAAAAGGCTGTATGTTTTCTCAGGGAGTAACAAGCCTGTTGACAGATTCTAAAGTAAGGGGGTCTGAAATGGAGGCCCAGGACAGGGCTATGGGAGTAATTGTTCATGCATGTGTGTGTGTGTGTGTGTGTCTGTGTGTGTATGTTTGTGTCTGTTTGTGTCAGACTGTGTTTTAGAGGAGATATGGAGGTCAAAAGTGAAAGTGCACACGGCTGTACACAGTCATTAGAGTAATCTGTAACCCAGGGGAACACACTCATTTCCTCTGCAGAGTAAGATGGCTCTGTGTGTGAGATACAGCTAACGCTCTAAGTTATTACTGCCTAAATAATATATACTGTCATCATAACAGCCACTTAGCTCGACACTCTGTACAGTGTGTATACAGAGAGCGCTACTGTCACTGCAGTTTTGCCTGTCCTTAACTGTGTAGGTGTATTTCAGAGAGCGTAAGAGTTTTGCAACAGCTGTTCCAGTTAAGTGACTGACTTGTGTGTAAGTGTGTGTGTGTGTGTGTGTCACTAATCAGCGGTGCTTTAGTAGAGAATCATGGACTAGTGACCAACCTCTTTGTTTAGTCATAATATTTCCCCTCCATGGTAGTGATGTAATAACACTGATTTGAATACATTCTGAATACACATTGGGCCTTTAAAATCTTTTTGGAAAATTACATTTAAGTATGTTATTAATCTGATGGTTTGGTTATGCTAAATGCTTATTTTATTTTTGTTTCAAAAAGATATAGCTGTTGATGGCTGGTGATGGTCAGAATGAATGTAGCTGACAGAGTGAATAGCCAGTCATATCCCATCCCTCCTGGCCTCCGCACAAAGCCTGTCCAGGATGGTGAAGTAAGGATGTCTGAAGAAAACGCAAACAGCAAAATAACCTATCCTCTATCCTCTTTTTTATTGCGTTCCTACGGGGGACTTACACACACACACACATAGAGGATCAATTAAGATTTACTTATTTTATTGGGGAATATTTATCTAATTTTATCCTGTTAATGGAGGCTGAAAGTTGAAGATTAGTGCTTCATAAAGATATTTTGGTGAGAATGGATGTTCAACTCATTAGAGAGTTGTCCTTTAAAGTGGCTGGCTGCAGGTTATGTTAATAGTGAGGTGTAGCTGTACTCTGAGTTGTAATTATACATATCTGCAAATGGACTCAAAGCAAAGGGACTGTGACTTAAATGAATCCAACCCCGGCTCCCTGAGGTCCAGTAACACAGAGGTTGACAAGGTTGTTGTGTTTAGTTTCATTTCTCTGGTTACAATAACTGACATTTAAAACAGGCAGTACAAAACATTTGAAATCCTCTTGAAGTGATACAAAATGCAGACACTTTATATTAAAAGGCGGCCCTTTAATGACCTACTCCATAGCCAGTATTAGCATGGCTGTTTCTGAAACATTGTATGGGTCTGTGGCAGAATGCTACAAAAAAGGGTTAGATTAACCCAAATGGTATAGCGTGCAAAAACCTAAACATGTTGCATAGAAGGAATATAGACTAAAATAGTATAAGTCATAATACCCATAAAAAAGCATCTCTTTCGGTCATTACCTCATTCAGTTTTTTTGTAAGGGATTTTTAGATCCACTTCAAATTAGGTCTGAGCTTCAAGTATGCTTACACCACCTCGCCATTTTGATAACTGTGTAAATATCTATTGAACTTTTATCAATATCTTCACCTAGATTTAGCCAGAAAACTAGGGAACGCTAAGTAGCCGCTAATGTGGCTTACAAAACTGTCAGTCCTGGCTGGGGACCTCTAGGCATCTCTATGGGACCTCTAGGCATCTCTATCCCTAATCGCAGAGGTGCAATGATGTGCAAAACATCTAAACCCTATATTCAATAGAAATCAAATGTTGAAACTGAGAAATGTTATTGTTTATATGCCCACTTTGAATTTGATGCCAGCAACACGTTTCAAAAAAGTTGGGACTGGGGCAACAAAAGACTGGAAAAGTTCTGATGCTAAAAAAACAAGAAACCAGGCAAGCCTCTTTTTGCCACTGGCCATTTTAATAATTAATTGACCATTCGTGAATGACATTGATACAGTTAAACTGACTAACGTTTCTTACTAAGTTTACCTCTTTTACCACAAATAGCGGCTATGTATTGCGTTTGCCGCTGGCCGTTTTAACAGCGTATTATCCAGTAATAAGCTTTTACCGGTATCTACTAACTTACTGGAATAGTCATTGAGCAATTTCTAGCGAGTTTGCCAAAGCTATTTCATTTCATGGCATAGGAACGTATTTTTTTCTGTCATGGCAAAACAACATACTTTTTTCTTTCATTCGTGAATTACTTTTATACAATAACTATCAATAAAGGCGAAGATAACTAACTTTTTCATCAAGTGAAAAGACGAGAGAATCGTGGAAACTACCAGAAATAATTTATAAATGTCGTTGCTCTCAATAGATTTGAACGTAGGCCTTCCTTATGAGAGACACCCTCGTTAACCACGATGCCACGGTACTATGAGTTTGAGCAGTCGCTAGACTCCATTGAGGATTGTGTTAAATAGGCTTACTAGTATCTACTAACTTCTTAGGAATAATCATAAGAATTGAGCAATTGCTAGCGAGACTGAAGATGAACTATTCCACGCCAGAAACAGTCCGGTAATACAGTTTCAGTTAAGGCTTAAGATATCGTAACTACGTTGTTAAGCCAGCAAATGTGTTTGTCTATCCTGACCCAAAACGCATGCACGGATGCGTACTTTGAAAATCCACCAGAAACACTCGCAATATAACCGGAAGCTGTTTTATTTCAGGCTTACCATAATGTAGATACTAACGGTTTTAGCCAGTGAACTTTTCGTCTATAAGGAAGAATTCATAATGCGTACTACACATCGCCTGCGAGGAGATACGAAATCGGGACCTATAGTTCAGAAGTCCGCTTCTCTGACCACTACCCCATTTAACGCGAGTCAGTCAGTCAATCACATTCGCTCTTTTTAGAAAAAAAACTGGTGGAACATCTCACAACTAATTAGATAAATTGGCAACAGGTCAGTAACATGATTGGTTATAAAAGTGTAACAAGATTGTATATACATGAGTGTTATTTATATTATTCCTTTATTTTATTTTCTAGCTAAATTTTTTGCTCATATAATCTTCTTAACTCTCACTATGTAGTTGTTGGGTGACATGTCACAAGAATTTAATTGTGCAGGATGACGCTGTGTTGTTCGGTGCATTTGACAAATAAACCTTAACTTGAAAAAGAGCATCCCTGAGGGGATGAGACATTTAGAAGGAAAGATGGGGAGGGGTTCACCACTCTGTGAAAGACTGTGCAGGCAAATAGTGCAACAATTTAAGAATGTTTCTCAACGTCAAATTGCAAACTGAGTTTGGGGATCTTATCTACAGTATATAATATAATTAAAAGATTCATGTAATCCGGAGAAATCTCTGTGCAAGGGACAAGGCCAAAAACCAATGTCGGATAGCTGTGATCTTTGGGTTCTCAGGCTGCACTGCATTAAAAACAGACACACGATTCTGTAGTGGACATCACTGCATGGGCTCAGGAACACTTTTGAAAACGATTGTCTGTGAACATATTACGTCGCTGCATCCACAAATGCAAGTTAAATCTCTACCATGCAAAGAAGAAACCATATATAAACAAGATCCAGAAACGCCGCCTTCTCTGGACCTGAGCTTATTTAAGATGGAATGAGGCGACGTGGAAAACTGTCCTGTTGTCTGACAAATCAAAATTTGAAATTATGTTTGGGAATCATGGACGCCGCATCCTCGGCTAAAGAGGCGAGGGACGATCCGTCTTGTTATCAGCGCCCAGTCCAAAAGCCAGCATCCGTGATGGTATGGGGGTGCATTAGTGCACATGGCATGGGTGATCTGCACATCTGTCAAGGCACCATTAATCCTGAACAGTATACACAGGTTTTGAAGACATATGCTACCTTCCAGACAATGTAATTTTCAGGGAAGGACTTGCTTATTTTAGCAAGACACTGCCAAACCACATTTTGCATGTATTACAACAGCACGGCCTGCCTGCAGCCCAGACGTGTCACCCGTTGAAGACGTGGTGCTTTGTGAAAGTTCAAAAATGTTTTTTTCCAAAAGCAATAACATTTCTCAGCTTCAACATTTGATATGTTGTCTTTGTGCTATTTCAAATAAATATAGGGATACTTGATTTACACATCATCGCATTCTTTTTTTTTGCATTTTATGCAGCGTCCGAACTTTTTTGGAAACAGGGTTATATATATATATATATATATATATATATATATATATATATATATATATATATATATATATAAATATATCAGGGAATACCGTTACCATGAAAGGGTGCACATGGTCTGCAACAATGCTTAGGTAGGTGGTACGTGTCACAGTAACATCCACATGAATGGCAGGACCTAAGGTTTCCCAGCAGAACATTGCCCAAAGCATCACACTGCCTCTGCCGGCTTGCCTTCCTCCCACAGTGCATCCTTGTGCCATGTGTTCTCCAGGTTAGCGATTCACATGTACCCTGCCATCCACGTGATGTAAAAGAAAATGTGATTCATCAGACCAGGCCATCTTGCATTGCTCTGTGATCCAGTTCTGATGCTCACATGCCCATTGTAGGTGCTTTCAGCAGTGGACAGCGGTCAGCATGGGCACCCTGACTGGTCTGCGGCTATGCAACCCCATATGCAACAAACTGCGATGCACTGTGTGTTCTGACACCTTTCTATCAGTACCAGCATTAACATTTTTAGCAATTTGAGCTATAGTAGCTTGTTTGTAGGTACTGTCCACTGCAACCGGGAACACCCCACAAGGTCTGCAGTTTTGGAGATGCTCTGACCCAGTCGTCTAGCCATCACAATTTGGCCCTCGTCAAAGTCGCTCAGATCCTTATGCTTGCCCATTTTTCCTGCTTCTATCACATCAACTTTGAAGACGGAATGTTCACTTGCTGCCTAATATATCCCACCCACTGACAGGTGCCATGATAACAAGATTATCAGTGTTATTCACTTCACCTGTCAGTGGTCATAATGTTATGGCTGATCTGTGTGTGTGTGTGTGTGTGTGTGTGTGTGTGTGTGTGTGTGTGTGTGTGTGTATATATATATAGCGCCGGAAAAAATTAAGAGACCACTGCGCCTTTTTCTTTCCTTTCCAAAAAAGTCGAAAAGGAAGGTTTTGAGTGAGGAACAGAATGGTTAAAATTAAGAGGCCACTGCAAATTGAATGCTTCTGTTCCTCACTCAAAACTTTCCTTTTCAACTTTTTTGGAAAGGAAAGAAAAAGGTGCAATGGTCTCTTAATTTTTTCCCGAGCTGTATATATTATAATATTATATATATATATATATGGATTCAGGACAATCGATGTTGAGATGTGTCCTCTGAAGCACATTAGATGCAGTTCTAGTTAGAGCTAGAGGGAATGCCATCAAGAGTAGAGGGACTATACTGTATATAATACAATTGCATTCATTTATACTTATACAATGACAAGCTCAACATTTTCGCTCTGCCATTAAGGCACCCTCAAATCTAATTTTGTTTTAGCCCCCAAAAGTTCAGGGCTACTTTGGAAGAGATCAATTCCAGAAAGAGTCATACTAATATATAACATTTTTGGAAAGACTTCAAGCCAAAGTAAAAGCACTTAAAAAAAAAAACATGCATTTGTTTATATGCTTCTGTGTGAGTCAGTCAGCCATCCTGTTTGATAGATGGACATACCCAGTTGCATTTTGTGAACCAAGAAAGCAGGGTTAAAGTAGTTAGGGGCTAGTTTGGGCTACTTTCAGGCATAATATACAGTGTCTGCATCTCTCTTTACACACAGAGTGATTTAGACAAGCTAACTTTATGTCCTGCTGTGGTCTCTACATCATCAGACTGCATCACTGCTGTTTTCTTAGAGTTAGTCAGCGTTCAGTAAAATTGAGTTATGTGGCCTTTATTTGAAAACCCAATAACTATAGTTTTTTTTCCTCTGCAGTGTTTGTACATATTTCCTACTATGTGTGGATCTGTGCATGCTTGTTTGTGTGTGTTTGTTTTTGCGCTCGCGCATGTGTGTTTTCGGTCTGAAAGATTAGTTTTTGTTTGGATTGGTTTCAGTATGATGATAAAAAATGAAATATGCACTTTTCAAAAACTTAGATTAACGGCAGTATGAAGCACTAGTAGATGGCTAATGCTGTTTGACTAAATAATTACAATAGTTCATTTTTAAAAGTATGTTTAGTAGAGCTCGGTCTCTCTTGAAGCCAAAATCAGTTAAAAATAACTATTAAAAATGAAACTCATATATTGTTTAATTGCTCAGTGCTGTTTTGTGTGTTTTTGTGTGTGTGTGTTTATACTTGTGCAGATGTGCCTTTTGGTGCAAATATGTGTTTGCCCATCAAGGTGCAGTTAAGCATCCATGAGATCCAATAAAAAGCAAATAATTATTTTCACAATTAAATGTATTAGCTTCCTAAGATTTAGCATCACACTGAAATATTTTCTCATTTTTACTTCAGGGCAACCAGGTTAGTAGCTCACAAAAATGTTTGACATTGCGTTTATACAGTTGCATTGATTAATGTCATTGATTAATGTGAATAGAAGATGAGATCTACCAAAGAGTTCCAGTGAATACTATGTTTAGACTATGTGCAGCAACTCTAACGTTCATACAACTGTATAAAACTAGGGCTTGGGATTTCCTATAATCTTCAATTTAGAATATCTTGTTCCCTATCTACATTTGTGTGGCTTCTGAGCATCATAGAGCAAAGCAAAGCAAATTACATTAGTCTCACACCATTTAAAAATAGACTTGCCTTTGTGGTTAGTTACATTTTTATAATGAATTACTTCTTGATTACTGTTGTATTTGTCTGCTTTGATTTGGTATTCCCGTACTTTAGAATACATGTCAGTTAGTATTTTAAATGAAATTGAATTTGTTTGTGTAGATGTTTAGAGAATTGACAAAGCAAGTCTACTATGCACGTTTTGCTAATATTCAACCTTTCACATCAAATTAAATGTACTGTAAGCTTCCATATTTATTTTAGTGCATAGCTGCAGAGAGCAAGCAACTCACTCCGTGGTTGTGTGTGAAGTATATTGTGTTGTTTGTGTATCTTTGTGTGTGTATTAATGGTGTGTGTTTTGACTGGGTTTTCTATTTGCATTTCCAGGTCGTCCAGAAAATTCCTCCATCTGTGATCCAGACCCTCGCCGCTCTGTGCCCTTGGCCTTGACGTCTGAGGTAAATGCAACTCTTTCTCTCTCCTTCCTCTCTTTCACTCGCTTTCACTCTTTTCTCTCTGTTATTGATTATTGTCTGTAGCACTCTTTTATACTGTTACTCTTTAATAACAGTATCAGCTTGTAAACCAATCTATAAATGTAATAGTAGCTAATAATAACAATAATAATTATACATATTTTCTTTATTATATGTATTGTTGGTAATATTATCTTTACCTTTAGTATTATTGTTCCTATTTCTAGTACTACAGTCTCAAAAACTGATTTTTATCAGTGTCATTTAATGAATAGTTTTTTCGCACTATCACTTTGAATGGAACACCCATGGAATTGTACATACAGTATATTAGATTGAACGACACCAGAGTACACTGTGTATTATGTCATTATAACATAATCTGTGGTTCTCTGAAAGGTCCATTACAGCTATGTATGTAATATTGTTTGTCATTCTTTATTTATAAATCTGATGCCAGCACCATCTTTCCTCTGCAATATCTCTCTCCAGCTCATCACTTTATGATGTTCATGAAGCCGTACACAAGCATGTTTATATCATTAGCCTTTATTTACATCTCTGAAATATAATGGGCTGGAAACATAAAACTGCCTTATGAAGACAAGAGAGAATCTTTTACCTACGTGCCATTTCTACAAACTAATTTGAGTTTCTGGCTGTTTTGGTTTTCTCTTCTCTTCTAATATACCAAAGTGTGTTTCAGATACACCTTCGTATACAGTACAAGATGAATCCAACTTAGGGCAATTTTAGCATTTGCTTGTAATTGATGCACAAATTTGAAGGGAAACTTGGGTCACAGTTTGTCACAAAACCAAATGTTTTTTTAATGGCTTCACTCATTGTGCCGCGCTAAATCCCATTGACTGATCACTTTGGAAAACTTTGGTGACTTAAAATGAGACCCACAGTGGGCGCAAAATACTGTGAAATATAAGGAATTGCAGTGTGGCTGTAAGGGGTGTTTTGAGGAGTGTGTATTGGAATGATAATGAAATGTGCCTGTTTGTGCTGTGTTTAAATTCAGCTGTACTTATCATATCTCATTCCATCGTATGGATCACTACCAGCCCCAAAGCCCTCCGTTCCTCTTTATGCTGTACAATGTATTACAACCCGCACCTGCATTCAACGGCCTTTCCGAAAGGTCCAGGTTCAGGACACCACAGCTCTTCAATGTTTCCTCGCCAGGCAGCTGTTCCTCATTTACCCATAGGCAGCTCTTCCCTGGGAAATTCCTGTCATCCCTCCGATCCCAAGTGTATGTCCAGGGAGCAGTCACCCTAATCAGCCCTCAGACACTGGGCTTACCCATCGAACAGGACCACATATAGTTATGTTGAGGAACAGCTAACTGAGTTTATGAACAACAAAGTGCAGTATCCATATTTATTTCAAAAGTTTAGGGATGGCCTTGTCTCCGAGGAATGGTAGGAATGATCCTATAAGCCAGGTGATACTATGGGAGGTAACTGGGATTTAAAAAAAAAACCTTCTGGGTTGAAAACTATTGCTGAAAAAATGAGCCCATATGTTAAACAGCAAGCATGAAGAATATTCCATAGGCTGTGGTTATTAGGTGGTTGACATTCCATGTGTCAAGTAGAAAAGAGAGTGAAAGGTATGAAACAATTATCATAACATACTGTATGTAAACACTTACAAATACTACATTCCCACTATGACCACAGAAGAGGAAGGTCTTGCTAGATGACGTCTGAGATGTATTCCATTTAGATTGCCCTTCTGATTGAGCTGGCATTATGTTATTTAATATATTACACTGCCTCATGCCCCCGTGATTGGTCTTCTAAGGCCAAAGAAGTCAGTTGATATGAGTGAGCGGTGGCTAACACTGCACAAGCTAATTGAAGGGGATAAATAAGTCTAGATTTCACTTTTGAGAAGCATTAAAAATATAACTTTTCTAAAAATAGTTTGTACTGAGATGGCGCACTGTGGGCTTCTGTCTCCACGCTATATTGAGTAAGGCGTCCCATATGGCCATACGTGTGTGTCTCCTGTGTTATCTGCCTGATTGTCTCTAAGTGGGGTGTGGGATCAGTAGCTGGCCTGTCTCCAGCTCCACTTAACTTCAGCAGAGTGAGAGAGTGAGAGAGAGAGAGAGAGGAACGATAGAGAGCACAACAGAATGAGAGAGGCAGGCGGCAAAAGACGTTAGGAAAGACATGGACAAATCATATTTGGATGAAGTGTTTTAAGTGCTTCGCTTCTCCTACTGCACCACTGCCGTACATTTGGTGCCCTCAGCTCACCATGTGCCAGGGCACAGAAAATACACAATGCCACAGCAAATGGGTGGAGAAAAGTGGAAAACCATAAGGACGTCAGACTCTTATATCCGAGTCTATTTCCCATCGTATGAAATTGTTGTACACCCTGACCATCTGCCAACCTCTTACAGCTTGACCTAACCCTGTCTTGTCTGTGGCCATCTTGGTTTTTGTCTCTGTAGGCAAGGTAGGCTATGATGATAAGTCTTTGCTTAATTTAAATTCATGCATAGGAGAAGGAATGGGGGGCAGTAATCAGTCTGCTCACGTAGCTCCGAGAGGACAGGCTGAGGGATCGGGACAGAGAGACAGGGTCTGAGTGTCCTTGCTTGAGGAAAGAGTTTCCTGACTCTGGTTGGAATTGGAGCTGACCAGGACACAGATACAGCATCTCCGTCTATGCTTCAGACTAGCTGAGGGAGTGAATCAAGACAAACATATATTTATAGTATGGAAACTGAAGGAGAAAAAGGGCTACGGTGTCTTCATGTGAGTTGCGGGGTTAGAGCTAAGACAACTGCTCCTAGTTTGTCCTTTATACCAAGAGATTTGTGTATGTATGTGTGTGTTTGTCTGCGTGTGTGTGTCTTTGTGTGAATGTTCAGATCTGTCTGTGAGGAAGGCAAGCAGGCATTTTACCTCAGGTGTCAGCCCTGGCAGAGGGGGAATGGAGTTCAAAACCCAGCAGGGAGGAGAGGGACCTGCATTCTGCTGACAAGGAGAAAGTGCCAAGTGTGTGTGTGTGTGTGTGTGTGTGTACACATGCGTACGTGCGCTCCCATGACTATGAATAAGTGCACTCTGGGTAAAGAAGATTAAGAGGCTGGCTTTTGTGCCACTGAGTGACAGTGTGTTTGTGTGTGGTCAGACGAAGGGTAGGCTGTAACGGACAGGGAAGGTGTGACATTAGGGTGGCTTAGGTCAGGCTCACTGACGCAGTGTTACCCACGCACAGCACTCCTCACACAAAGAGGCCCGTTTTCACAATCACCACTGTGTGCGTGTGTATGTGTGTGTGTGTGTGTGTGTGTGTGTGCCCGGGTGTGTGGGCGTGCGTGCGTTTGTGTTCATCTGTATTCTTGGACAGATAAAAATCATCTGTGTCCATTTTACTCTGAAAAATGTACACTATTTTCAGTGTAAGGTACGAGTCTCCCATTTTTTCAAATGTTAATTCTCTTCCAGTGTTTGTCTGTCCCCATATTTGCTATTTTTTGCAATTTCTACTAACTTTTTAATTGTTTAAATGGTTTAAAATTATTTCTTTGCAAAATATTCCTTGGTAGGTTTTGCTTAGTCATTGTACTGGACATTTTAGCTGAAACTGGAAAACGTGCTCTTTCACACTCATGTTGCCACAGCTACCTAATAAATGCAGATTTCATCTTGTAACTGAATCTTTACCAAGCTGAACATTGCACTTTTTCACTGTAATATTAATATGGGAGATTAAGGGCTTTTTCAAATATAACTATATGCTGGTATTGATTTTGACTACTGATGTAAACATTTACCTAACCTGCTAATCTGTCAAGGGTGAGTATTGTTAAAATAAATGTCCCCATGCTTATTTTATAACTACTAATTGCAGAAACATTTCACAACACACAGCGCCTTGCAAAAGTTTTGTTTTGGCCTTTAAATTGGAATTATTGTCCTGCTGAATGATGCATTTCCTCCCAAGCTTCAGTTTTCTGGCAGACTTAAGCAGATTCTCTTGTAGTATTTCCATGTATTTTGCCGCATCCAATCTTCCTTATTTTTAACAAGATGCCCAGTTCCTGCTGATGAATAACATCTCCACATCATAGTGCTGTCACCACTGTACTTCATTCTAGGAATGGTGTGTGTAGAAGCATGGTCAGAAGTTTGTGCCACACATTGGTCTTTGAGTTTTTGCCAAAAAGCTCAATTTTGGTCTCATCTGATCGCAAAACATTTTCCAATATCACAGGTGGATAGCTCTCATGTTTGCTGATTATATTTTTTGAGTAACAGCTTCTTTCTTGCCACTCTTCCAATACAGGCCAGTTGTTTGCAGAGTTCTCTGATATGATTGGCCAGTGCACCATTTTTCCACCCCCAGCCAATGAACTCTCTAGCTCCTTCAAAGTGATCATTGTCCTCTCTGTGCTTTTTCTGGCAAGTTTCTTTTGTTTCAGCACATGAGTTTTGAGGGACAGCCTTTTCTTGGCAGTGCCTGTGTGGTGTGATGCACTTCCACTTCCTCATTTTAGGTCTAACTGTGCTCAGAGTGTAAAGGGTTTGAATACTTATGCGAGCAACATATTTCATGCATACATATATTTTTGGCTTGATTCTGTTTTACTGGATAGATACATTATGAAAATATTTTTTCCTGAAACAGTAGCAGGCTTGAAGTAAACCCATGCTTTAGAGGTATATCTTCTCTGGAATCTGCAGCTTAGATCAGTGAAACCGCCTAGGCTAGAGACTCCTTTTGGCGGCATGGGTGTCTGTGAGCTCAATCAAGGTAGGAGGTTGGATAATATGTTCCTTACGGCATGTAAAGATTATAGTATAGACCTCCTAGGTAAGTGAGCAGTGTGATAAGAACACCGCTGGACTCTGCTGGGCGTTGAGGCAAATTCTTAATCACAAATTTCATATCACAACATTGGGAATAAAAACATGGTAAAAGCAAAGATAGAAATAAAAAAGAATCCGAAACCTGACCCCTCTGACATCAAAGGCGACAAAAACTTGTGAGCGTGCTGACCAACTCTCTTGGTGTCTCTCTGATCTTTTCTGCCCTTACCAGTCATGCTTCATGACGAGTCACTCCACTGAGACCGCTGTCCTCTGTATCACAGAGGTTTTTTACACTGCCTAAGCTGACTCTCTCCACTGTTCTCATCCTTCTTGATCTATATGCTGCATTTAACACTGTGAACCATCTGATCCTCCTCTCCTTCCACTCTGGGCTGGGCGTCTCAGGCTCGGTAGTCTTGTATTGCATCCTGTGTGGCTGGCTGCAGCTAGAGTATATGTGTTTTCCTCCATGAAATCTCACTACTGGTGCCCCCCAGGGCTCAGTTCTAGGCCCTCTCCTATTCTCTCATTTCTTTACCTGGTCTTTCTTATCATTGACACTTAACTATTTCCCTCGTCTGACACCAGGTGGCGACCTGCATTTCTGCGTGGCCCACCACCTCAAGATCAATCTTGATAAAACGTAGCTGCTTTACCTCCAGGGAAAGGCATGTCTTTGTAAAATCGTCAGTGTCCCCCTCCCAGAATGCTAAAAATAACATATGTTCTTCTGATCAAACATCAAGGCAGTGAACCTCTCCTGCAGGGAGTGCACAACCTTACCGTACACATGAAGCAGCCCAGTTACGGAGCAGTGACCCCAGTCAAAGTGTTCTCTGTCCTTGCACCAAAATGGTGGAACCAGTTAGGAAAGCTGAGTCCATGCTCATTTTCAGAAAACGTCTGCCTTTTGTGAACAATTGTTTGCATATTTTGTCCTTCTAGCCCTTAGTTTGTTCTTCTAGTCTTGATGATTTTTGTAGCTGTAATTTTCTGCTAAATGACTAATTATCTGCTAAATGACTAAAATATAAATTCCTGGTTTACAGGCCATATCGGGCCTCCAAGTCACATTATGCTAGCTAGCAAACGAATGCGTAATTCCTACTGGAATCCAGAGAGAGTTAGGATATCCGCTGGTTGATATTTTTATTCACAACCACCTGCATTCAGAATGACAGACATGGTAAAGAATATACAGCAGATGTGGTGTGTATATCTCCATGTTCAGTATGTGCCTGTGTCTGTGTGTGACACAGTACACTCCTCTCCCTCCGCTACTCCTCCCTAGCTGCATAATAACTCACTGTTCACTTCCTCCTCTGTGCCCCGGAGGAGTCACCGTATTTCTGGGTGCAATGCAGGATGATGGTCTCTCTAGAGGAACGAAGGCAGATGAACTTGATACATATTGACCTGTCATCCGGAGGAAAGAGGTGAAAGTGGGGACAGAGTTGAAGCAGACTTGAGGGAGGAGAGGGCAGTGCAGAGCTCCATAAACAACCCTTCCGACCCCTCTGCTACACACAGGTCAAGAGTTCTTGGATTTTGTTTTGCATCAAGACAGAGGTGACATGTTACCCCTTACCCCTAGATGAGCATATACCCTGTCCCCTGTTTCTTTCTCATCCTCTCTACCCCTCTTCTCCACCTGCCTCCTGGAAAGGAGTGAGAAACTGGAGTAGTGTTCAGAAGGAATGAGTCTATATTTAGCCTGGGTGACCGAAGACACTGTGGTCTGGCTTTAAGGTTAAAAATATAGATCTCCATGTACAGCCAGCTGGGTACAGTCGACGTCACGCTCAGGCACCATGAATCAAATTCCCTTTCCTACTAAACTCAGTCTTGCCCATCTCAGCCTGGCCCAGGTTAGGGCTTTAGGGCTTCTGTGGTAGGCTCTTTGGCCCTCTGTAGTCTGTGTAATTTCATTGTTTTGTAGGTTCTGGGTATTTTTGGACTTCTGTTTCATTTAGAAAAAGAGCGGGATTTAAAGGCTAATCCAAGTAAAAAAAGAACACCTGTGTGTAGAAGCTGTGTGTTTATTGTACTTAAAAAAAAATCACAATGGCAGGTTATTTAGGAGTTTAAGCACAAAACAACTTTGACTTAAGCATAATCATTTTTAAGAATCAAAAGAAAGGTGGAAAGAAAGAGCAATTTAGTTCTTAGTTTAAAACACACATTTATCAATTGTATCTCCAATTTTAGGGAAGTATGGGCATGTCTTGGTTGTGAAATGCTTTTAGATTTAGCTCAGGGCTTATGGACATATAGTTCCACTTTGCTAATTATTTGCCGCATGGCACTTCCTTTCTTTTCTTCCAAGCTTAAAAACAGTCTCCGCAGTAAGATCCTAGTCAGCCCTACTCAGGGTATGAAATACCAAAGTAGCCTAGAATTACCTGGAAAAGGAGGAGGAAGGACACGTTATGGCTAGTCACTGTCAAAAACACATCCATTTATTGGTTGGTATTACTTTCTGTATACATGTACAGTACTTAAACCTACCCTCAGCTAAATTAGCAGCAATTGCTGATACATTATATCCAGCATTTGTGGAGCTGAGAGGGGGAAGCAAATACATTTTTAAATTTTTTTTGCCAAGATGGCCTGATGTTAAGATGTTTCGCCTCAGACCAGCATCCTGCCCAGTGGCCTAGACTGTGGAGAGCAACTGGACATCAGATCTCTTCACCCAGCACTTACTGGTGAAGGCCAGAGTCCAGGGCACCACTAATGGTTGATGCTGCCTGGAAGCCTGTACCTCGGTTTATAGCACTGCAGTCCCCACAATAGCCATTGGCAAGGACCCAATTCACATGGTTGTATGCCCAGATAAATGTTGTTATGTAAACTCTCTAACATGAGAGGTACTCTTTCCACAGTCTCTCATTCTGTCTTGGTTTCTGTCAGTCTCACTCAATCTGTTTTTCCTCTGTCCTTACGTCTTTTTCTGTTTCTCTCTGTCTCCCGCTGTTTCTCTGTCTCTCTCCATCTCTCTCGGTCTGTCTTAGTCTCTCTCTGTCTCTCAAAAGACATTGACATTCTCCACTTCCCTTCCAAAGCTTGTACCCGCTCTCTTTCTTCCTCTTCGTCTTTTAGAAGAGTTCACTCCACCAACTAAGCCAAACACCCCTAAAAGTCTGTCTTTAACTCCTTATCCAACAGTATACATCCATCCTAATGCTACCAGAAAACCTCACTTCATCCTTTCCCCAACTAACACCCCAGAACTTTCCTTCATGCTACCCTCCTCTTCTCTCTCCCCTCCGCACCGCACCTGCCTCCCTTGTCCTCCCTCTCCTCCACTCCATACGTCAGTTATTCTTCTCTTCTCCCCCTCCTCTCTCGTTAGCTTGATGAATGGCTTCACTGCAGGGAAAGTGCTGATTTTCCTCCCTCTGTCTGATTTTTGCTGGCTGTTATTAATTTCAAACACTCAGAGAAAAGCAAGCGAGTCAATAAATAAGGAAATGAACACACTGAACAGCATTGCCTCTCACAGTTATTCCCCCTGTGCCCATGTCCTGCACAAGACTGCTGTTTACACACATAACGTTACTGTATGTGTCTACATACAGTAGATGTTTGCATTGATTCCCTCTTTAGCTGCTGCACACTTCGCCGTGTATATTATATTTATTTGAATGTTGTTTTGTTGGCCAGGTTGACTCTATCAATTTTAAACATTTGTACATTTGATTATGGCATGACATTCATTATCATTCATAAACAACAATGCAAATCAATTTGACTGACCCAACTTAGTTTGAGCTAGTTTGTACTGTGCAGTGCCAAAACCCCCACAAGCTAGATTTGTTTTGTTTCCAATACTCAGGAAATGGATCATGGGGTCAGGTATCATTCGCAAGTCTATAATTACTTTTAAGAAGGCAACAGGTAATGTTTTCAGAGTGACACTGCTTTGAAGCATTTTGGAAGAAGGACAGTAAATGTGATGTAGTACATTTGTTATGGATTTTTTGTTCATGAGCAGTAGTGTAGGTAAAGTTATGTTTACTAGCCATTGTGTTGCTAGCTCTGTCTTACATTTTTCTTAACATACTTGGAATGGACACCTAGGCCCTGGTGGTAGGTACATGTAAGTAGTTAACATTTTTTAACTACATCTTATTGTGAAATGTATTCATAGATTGCAACACATTCACTCCATTGTGTCATTGCTCTATTTGTGTAATATTTATTATATAACAACTTTGCCATCAACATCATATCATGAAATGTATTGACAGATGGCAATGTTGTCTTCAGCTGACAAAAGTTATTCAGAATATTTCTAGAAATGCTAATAACAGATGTCCAGTATCATTCACTATACTATATTTATTAGATTATAGCATAATGATGACAAAAGGTTATAGCTACTAATTATTTCCTTTCTTTAGAGATGGTATTGTGTTCACATGCCTAATTGTAGACCAAATCATCATCAGCTCCCACTGAAGAAGCAGTTGACCTTAATTTGTAATCCACTATAAAGCTGTTTTTAATGACGTCGGGCCGTCTCCACTGCACTGGAAGCTGTCTCATCTTGATGTAGGTGATCAAATGAAATGTATTAATGTATATTATGATAAATATAATCTTGTCCGTTACCATAGATATATTTTTAACAGAGTGGTAGACTCACACATTCTTCTCGTTTCTGTGGTTTGGCTAGCACTTCTGCCTTTGCTACTTGGCTGGTGTTTCCCCTGGCTCCGGCAATGATAACAATATTTGGTATCAAATTAATAAGGGTTCCGCTTGGTTGAAGCCAGCCCACCCTGCCTGCATCTCATAGATTTAAAGCAAACAATTCACAGCTAATGCTGCTAAATTAAGTCTTATTTTTATCAGCTCGTATATTTCGGAGACTGCTCATAAATCAATGTGTATGAATTCAACAGAATAGGCTACTGAGGAGACGGTTGGTGTGTCAGGAGTTTGGTAAATAGGAGTGTAGTATACAGAGAAAGGAGAAGGGGAATATATATATGTATATATATATATATATATATATATATATATATATATATATATATATATATATATATATATATATATATATATATATATATATATATATATATATATATATATATATACAGCTCCGGAAAAAATTAAGAGACCACTGCACCTTTTTCTT
>JACXGI010002587.1:0-26996 GCA_016801175.1 Esox masquinongy
TTAAAGAACTCAAAATGAAAACAATCATGCCTAGAGAATCTGGCAAATCAAGCCTGTCAATCAAAACAATAATGCTGGCATAGCAACTGCAACTTCATCTGCCTCATGGCCTTTAACATTGTCAGGTGGTGTGCTCTCATTCTCTGTCTTTTTTTAATAATTTCTTACAATCTTTCTTTCCTTCCCCTCTTTTTTTCATTACTTCCTTTCTTCTTTCCTTCCAAAACACATTTCCTCATTGCAATTCAATATTAATTACAGGCTTATTATGCCCTCCTCCCTGTCTACTATCTTTGTTTCCACAATGCAATTCATAACACCACACTAAATTAATGACACTGTATGAACTAGTGTATGTGTGGATATACTGTCTCAAAACTGTCTCAACTTGCCCCAAACTGACATATGTGCTAAATCTCAGGTTTAGCTCAACATAGGACTGCAGATAAAGTATCAAAAGACATGTTATTGTCTCCTCTACTCAGTGCAAAATTAAAATGTTCTACATTCATACCTAACAAAGTTTTCTTGCATACAATTTAAAGTGGCAATTTTTTACTTTTCAAGGGGAAAAATAAGAAACTTGTGCTCACCTCAGATTAGAGTGTTCTTCAACACTTGTGAACAGGAAGTTGACCATAGAACTTGTAGTCACACAAAGTAGCTATTTGATTTTTGAGAGAGCACCTGTAGTGTTGGAGATATGAGCAGTGTGACAACTTACGTGTGACAACTTACATACTGTACACACATACAGACATACTGTATATGCAGACAGACTTGCATACTATACATACTGACAGACATACCTATTGTGCATACAGACAGACACACATACTGTATATTAAAGATCTTCACGGGTCTAAAAAGTTGGATCCGTTCCGAAATTAACCAACATCTTTCCCACCTGACCCGATTTGCATAAATTAAAATGAAAAAATGTTAGACCCATTCCGAATGGACCCGTGGAAGAAAAACAGATCCGTTCCGAAAAGTACTGTAGAAAAAAACGAAAAACAGACCCATGCCCATCCGGATCCGAAAGATCCGTTCAGTACCGAGCGTAGAAATAGAAAGAGGCCTCAAAATGGTGCAACAGTCAACCGGCGCCATCAAAAGCACAAGTAACGTATTATTGGCTAAATTAGCTAATTGTGTTAAACGTCCTAAAACAAATAACATATCCTACAAGTACAAAACGTTTTATTTATTTATATGTATTCAGTTGCCTAAAACAATGTCTCCAACTCGGCTCAGTTGTGTAGGGTCGTTTTTGGTAAAGTGGGATACTTTTTGGTAAATCGCAGCATAGACAATCAAAATCGCTAATCAATTTTGTTTTATTTAATTTAAATAAGGTCTTAGCTAAATATTTATGGTAAAATAAAGTGATTATTTTTTGACACCATCTGACACCCTCTTTTTTTCTAGGAAGTTTCAGGTTGAGTGGGACACGTTGGTAGGTAAAGTGGGACACTATTTTCTCATTAAATACCCATTACTAGGCCTGCTGGAATAAGCATTTTAAAAGATTTGTACATACCAGTCAACAATAAATTGGATTTCAAACAAATGTTACACTAATATTTTCTATATTATTTAATTTTCATTATAATTTAAAGTTTAACATTTTTACAGAATAATAGGGAAGCCTCTATGGTGCAGAATCATTGGGAAGCCTCTCTGTGCAAGGATTCGGACTAGGTTAGCCAGCTCCCTCTCAGCTTCTGGTGAGTGCCAGTTACCTCTACCTAAGGCATGGTGAGAGCCTTTCACCAGTCCCTCAGCATGCCTTTAGAGTGTGGATTTTCGGATGTTCCATGACCTCGCCAAAAATCTAAGTTTAGGATTCTGCCCTGTTTCCACTTGCTCTTGGTACTGCTCCATAGGCCTTCTCATTCAATACTCACTCCATAGATTAAGTATCCTTCCTTTCCTGCCTGTAGACTTCTGTTCTTTCTTTTCTTTGTTTGTTCTGTCATTTCCCTCCTTCTTTGCCCCTCTCTTTGCTGTGTTGAAAACATCTTTTCTGTACTTAATTTTAGGTGTTATGAGCTCCCTACCACTACAATGATATTTACATGTTCTACACAATCATGTCAAAATCATAATTTATTGTGCATCATTATTGATCAAATGTTTACTGTGCTGTATTTTAGCTAAACAGTGTCCCAGTTTACCTGAAAACCACTGTCCCGCTTTATCTACCACTGTCAGATTAAGTGGGACAGTGCTAAAAATCTGATTTGTATAAATCTTGAAAACAGTCCACATAAATTTTCATTGTGTTTTAAAACACTACCACTATGAGCTTATTTTAAGACCAAAAGTGTTATTGTTCCATGATTATTGACAGAATGGCATCATTATCATTTTAGAACATGTTTTCACTTGTCAGCATGCTTAACATGAGGTTTGAATGGTCAGGCTATTTGAAAAATAACAGCATACCCACTATGATGATGTCACACCAATCAAAACCTTAATTTTATATCCAGCACATATTCAGCAACAATGCAATATGAATTGTTTTGATTGGCTTGCAAAATTGGCAGAGTAGACTACCCATGTCCCACTCAACCTGATGTCACACTATATTTAGCATTAAACGCTTTACGGTTTTGACTACATGCATTGCGTAATATAGGTCTAAGCCTAAAGATTCACTCACTCCAAGTCCATAAATATATTTTTGCTATAATTTTAAATGACAAAAAGAAGCTTGTTTCTATAGAGACAGATATCCCGCCGGCATTTTCCTATATCCAACGCTGACATTAATTACGATATTCTTGTCGTCATCTTGGTCAATTCCTACATATTGGCCATGTCCTTAAGGAAGAGAAGAATTCGTTCAAAAGTATAATATTTTATAATTCTTTATCCGCTTAACCCTTGGGTGCTGATTGCCGAACAATATCTTAATAGCGATCAGAGTTAGGTTCCCCAAAATGCATCCGTTTTGGCACCATGACTCATGAAGGAACGAAAGCAGCGGAGAAAACAATAACCAAACTGCCCGCACTACACTTTCCGCGGCTATATACCTGCTGGGCACACACCACACTTGTTCAGGTGGAGATTTTGGGGCTAAAACAATTCAATGCATGCATATATGCCTATAACATAGGTATTTTTACAAATAGATATAAAGTACTCAGCGATTTCGCTGATGTGCCGGTGGAATGTTCCCAGTCTATAACGACACTTCTTATTTTGCCTATCCTTGTCGACTGCAGGGGCAACATGTTTCATGAGCCTAAAGGCCTACTGTAAGAGACTATTTTGTTCATTTATAATTTAAATATTTTATTAAAGAAGCATTGTTGTTAGATTAAAGGTCTAACTATGACATTCTTCTTCATCTCAAATTAATCAAACTAAGTCGGAGCGGAGTCAGTGCCCCCGCCCCAGTTGACGAATAGGAATATAGCCACACCTTTTCAGCCATTTGTCAACTTTATTAACGATTAATAATAAGAAATCGATAAATTTTACTACTAAATAATTATAAAATAAAAGGAAAATTAAATTAGTTCGAAAATATGAACTTCACATTATACAAGAACCAAACAGTTGGCCTGGCTTACATAGCCCTGTCCAACTACAGGGAAAATATGTTTTAAAAAATGATGGAACAAAACAGTGCACTCTTCCTCTTCTAGCTTTCTTTTCACATCTGTGACAAATGCATTGCCCTCCATATTTCATCAATCGAGAATAGATTATAACAATGTACACCCTCCTTTTTCTCACTCCAGAAGCAGCCGGTCGCCGGTGATCACGTGCATACGAGTTTGAAATGACTGAAAGATTAAGATAAACTTGCTGTTATCTTAAGATAACAGCTGCCTTTACATCAGAAATGTGTTATTTATATTTATTGCATAATGGATGGATCCAATCGGTCCAGTCAGTAAATACAATATTACTGCACATACCCGAGACCCGTTGCAATTACGTCAGACTCGACCCAGATCCGAGAAAAAAGTACAAATGTTGGACCCATACCCGCTCGATCCGGGGTCGGATCTCGGAATTTCGGGCCTGGTGGACCCATGAAGACCTCTACTGTATATACAGACAGACGGACATATTGTACATACAGACAGACGGACATACCTACTGTATGGTACAGACAGACAGACATACATAGGCCTACTGTATATACAGACAGACATACATACTGTACATAGAGACAGACAGGCATACTGTACAGACACACAGACATATTGTACATACAAACACACAGGCATACTGTACAGACAGACAGACAGGCCTAGTGTACATACAGACAGACTGTACAGACATAATGTACATACAGACAGACAGACTGACAGACTGTACATACAGACAGACTGGCATACTGTACATACAGACAGACAGGCATACTGTACAGATGGGTATACTGACAGACTGTACGTACAGGCATATTGTACAGACACACAGACATACTGTACATACATACAGACAGACAGACTGTACATATTGTCAGACCGACAGACTGTACATACAGACATACTGTACAGACACAGAGACATACTGTACATACATACATACAGACAGACAGACTGTACATATATATGGGCTCATATTAATGTCTGGACTGGAGCAGATGGAATGGAGTTAAACACAGTAAACCAGGGGTTCCCAAACTTTTTTGTCCGACAATCCCATTTCTATATCTAAAAATTCTCGCGACCCCAACCATGTGAAGAAAAAAAATATATAATCGTTATTTATTTTTTTTGCGGCTATGAGAGTCAATTGTAAAACGTTCTCCCCCGACCCCATTTTCATATCAGGTGACCCCACATGGGGTTGCAACACCTAGTTTGGGAACCTCCACAGTAAACCCAATTTGATATACCACTGCATTTCCTCCATTTCATCTATTAATATTAACCCAGAGTTTCCCAGTCCTGGTCCTGTGAACCTGAAGGGGTGCACGTTTTAGTTTTTGCCCTCACACATCTGATTAAAATGTAAGACTTGATGATAGGTTGATTATGTCAATCAAGTGTGTAAATGTTAGGGCAATCAGGTGTGTGAATCAGGTGTGTGAGTGATACGGCAAAAACATGCACCCCTTGGGGTCCCCAGGACAAGGATTGGGAAACACTGTATTAACCCATTCTGCTCAAATAAGTTTCACTGGTCTCCACTATGTACTATGTCTGTGTGTCTGTACAGTATGCCTGTATGTCTGTCTGTATGTACAGTATGTCTGTATGTACGTCAATCAATAAATACAATTTATTTTATACAGCCCTTTTTATATCAGCAGTTGTCACAAAGTGCTTTTACAGAAACCCGTATGATACTGATGGAATTGAGTTAAACCCATTAAACCCAGTGTGATTTACCATTCCATTTCCTCCATTTCAACCATTAATATTAATACCAAAAAAATGAATGTATGCTCTTAATCCAGAGCTTTTAGCAAGGTGCTGGCCCCCCCAACGTGCTTGCCCTGAATGGGACATAGTGTCGACACCTACAAATATCTTGGTATTTAACTGCACTCAATATCGCCCACCTTCAGTCTAATGTTACATACTGAAATAGTTTATTTTTCCACATCATCCTTCACCAACGCTGCCAAGTTTACCCTTTGTGAGAGAAAGGCATCTTGGGGACTCTAGGACCAGGAGCAGAACCCAGTCGGAGGTGTGAGTTGGGTAGAGATCAATCAATACACCTGTTTTCAGTAATGACTGTCTTGTCTCTACTTAAGCAACCTCAGGCTGGAGCCCTTAGAAGCAGCCATGGGGAAGGGAATGTTTGGATACTCTTTGTTTGGATCAAGAAATCATTCTTGTTTTGTTAATTTAGGTGTTGTCTAGTTATGCTATACTATGGAAGCCTATATGTTCTCGTCCCAAGTGACAGTGCTGTACAGTGTTTGTTCAACATAGCTATTTTATTTTTTATTTTTATTGATATGATGGTCTAGGACCGGGATTGACATTTTTGTCATTACACAATGAATTACCTTTTGTGTAAACCCCCTTTATGAAAAGAAAGGAGTTAAAAGAAACAATTCTCTCATTACAGATTGGAAATGTTATGCTTCTGAACTATTTTACACCTTCTCAAATTGACCATCCTGCAAATTCTCAATTATGGTGACCTAGTCTTTAAGCTTGCCACTAAAAAGCTCTTCCGTATATTAGATGTAATTTATCACTAATCTCAAGCTTCACACATTCGTCTCACCTCCCTCAGTCAAAAATGTACTGAATGAAATTGGAGAGCAATCATTTCTAGCTCTAATCACACACTTCATGTAGCAGTAGACTGCTGCCAGTTAGCTCCCATGTATCTTGGCATCATATTGTATTTAAGAGTATTATGCTTTGCTGAGGGCAATTAGATAAGAGGGGATTTGAGGGAACTCATAGACAAGGCAACTTGTAATATAGCCCAACACATTGATAACAACGCATAAGACCAGGGGTGAAATGGGATATGAATTCAGCCCGGGTGCTTTAGGCACCGAAGTCAATATCACCTGCCCCCTCAACCAATGAGATTATTACGTTTTTTTCCTTAGGTGGTTTTAAAATTTTTATCAGGGATGCATACTAGTCAATATAACTAGGTTTTTGTTCAGGTGTAATTTTTTGTTTTTGCCAGACCGCGTAAGCGGAGCTGGCCAAGAAGAGCAAATGTCTCTGAGTGAGTGACTGACTGACTGACCCTTGTTAAATAGCATAGTGGTTAGAGAGGCGACCAATAGGTACCATGTTCGAATCTCATCACAGTTCATAGCAAATTATGCATTAGGATTTGTTCCGGATAGACAAAAACTTTGCTGGCTACAACCTTCAGTATCTGTGTTATAGTAAGCCTAAATAAAACTGTTCAGGGTTATATAGCCACTATTTCTGGTGGATTTTCGAAGTACGCATCTGTGCATGTTTTTTCGGGTAATGTAAAAGAGTTGGGGTTTCCCCAATTCTCTCGTCTTTTCACTTGACAAGAAAGTCAGTTATCGTCACCTGTATTGATAGTTATTGTATCAATGTCATTCACGAATGAAAGATAAACAAATGTTTTTGTGCTATGAAATAGCTTTGGCAGTGTACAGTTCATATTCAGTCTCGCTAGCAATTGCTCAGTTCTCATGACAATTCCAAGTAGCAAGTTAGATACTAGTAAGCCTATTACTGGCTAATAAGCCATTAAAACGGCCAGTGGCAAAAGCTATACATTTCATAGATGCTCTTTGTGGTGGAGGTAAACTTAATAAGGAACGTTACTCAGTTTGACACAATGCTTAATGGTGAAATATTCAAATTTGGCGTGGTCTTAATGCGTGACAGAATGATCTAATGTCCTGATGCTATACCAACACTGGGCACATGCATAGCAAAGTGGTGCAGTGGTTAAAGACACAGCCACTCATGTGGGAGACCTGGGTTTGAATTCAGTGAAGGCAACAACATTTATCGCTTTTATTGCGGGCCGGCTGTACTATTGCCTGGTTCCTTTTCTGGTTCAGACACAAACACAATATACAGTATCTCACAGAAGTGAGTACACCCCTCACATTTTTGTAAATATTTGATTATATCTTTTCATGTGACAACACTGAAGAAATGACACTTTGCTACAATGTAAAGTAGTTAGTGTACAGCTTGTATTGCAGTGTAAATTTGCTGTCCCCTCAAAATCACACAACACACAGCCATTAATGTCTAAACCACTGGCAACAAAAGTGAGTACACCCCTAAGTGAAAATGTCCAAATTGGGCACAAAGTGTCAATATTTTGTGTGGCCACCATTATTTTCCAGCACTGCCTTAACCCTCTTGAGCATGGAGTTCACCAGAGCTTCACAGGTTGCCACTGGAGTCCTCTTCCGCTCCTCCATGACAACATCACGGAGCTGGTGGATGTTAGAGACCTTGCGCTCCTCTACCTTCTGTTTGAGGATGCCCCACAGATGCTCAATAGGGTTTAGGTCTGGAGACATGCTTGGCCCGTCCATCACCTTTACCATCAGCTTCTTTAGCAAGGCAGTGGTCGTTTTGGAGGTGTGTTTGGGGTCGTTATCATGTTGGAATACTGCCCTGCGGCTCAGTCTCCGAAGGGAGGGGATCATGCTCTGCTTCAATATATCACAGTACAATGCGTCACAGTACACAGTATGTCACAGTACACAGTACAATGTTAGCATTCATGGTTCCCTCAATGAACTGTAGCTCCCCAGTGCCGGCAGCACTCATGCAGCCCCAGACCATGACACTCCCACCAACATGCTTGACTGTAGGCAAGACACACTTGTCTTTGTACTCCTCACCTGGTTGTCGCCACACATGCTTGACACCATCTGAACCAAATAAGTTTATCTTGGTCTCATCAGACCACAGGACATGGTTCCAGTAATCCATGTTCTTAGTCTGCTTGTCTTCAGCAAACTGTATGCGGGCTTTCTTGTGCATCATCTTTAGAAGAGGCTTCCTTCTGGGACGACAGCCATGCTGACCAATTTGATGCCGTGTGCGGCGTATGGTCTGAGCACTGACAGGCTGACCCCCCACTCCTTCAACCTCTGCAGCAATGCTGGCAGCACTCATACGTCTATTTCCCAAAGACAACCTCTGGGAATGACGCTGAGCACGTGTACTCAAGTTCTTTGGTCGACCATAGCGAGGCCTGTTCTGAGTTGAACCTGTCCTGTTAAACCGCTGTATGGTCTTGGCCACAGTGCTGCAGCTCAGTTTCAAGGTCTTGGCAATCTTCTTTTAGCCTAGGCCATCTTTATGTAGAGCAACAATTCTTTTTTTCAGATCCTCAGAGAGTTTTTTGCCATGAGGTGCCATGTTGAACTTCCAGTGACCAGTATGAGGGAGTGTGAGAGCGATAACACCAAATTTAACACACCTGCTCCCCATTCACACCTGAGACCTTGTAACACTTACGAGTCACATGACAGCGGGGAGGGAAAATGGCTAATTGGGCCCAATTTGTAAATTTTCACTTAGAGGTGTACTCACTTTTGTTGCCAGTGGTTTAGACATTAATGGCTGTGTGTTGAGTTATTTTGAGGGGACAGCAAATGTACACTGTTATACAAGCTGTACACTCACTACATTGTAGCAAAGTGTCATTTCTTCAGTGTAGTCACATGAAAAGATATAATTAAATATTTAAAAAAATGTGAGAGGTGTACTCACTTCTGTGAGATACTGTATATACAATATGAGACCTGTCGATAGCTTGCACCTTCTACCTCCCACATCAATATACTGCCAGGTTTCATTTACAGTAGCTATGAGTTTCTCTGGGCTTAGGTCAGCTAAATCCTCCCCTTTTCTCCCAGCTGCCTCTATCTACTGCTGTTGTAAGTGTAAAAGGTGTAGAGGTGCAAAATGTCATTAGACAGTTTTAGTTACTATATTATAATAGAACTACTCTTTCTAGTCATTCCCTTTTTGAAATGTTCCAACCGATATGCACTAAACGGTTATTTCCATCATATGAAATGCATAGATTAGGGCCTCATTGCTTTATTTTAATTAACTGATCCCTGTATAGGAACTTTAACTTAAATAAACACTGTGAAGAGACACTAAACAATAACACGTCTTGTCTCCTCCTCGTCTTCCCTTATAGCAAGAAGCTAGGCTGCTAACTTCCGGTTATGTTGATGGAATCTAGCCGCGCTGAAATTATCGCATATTGCAAAAATGTGTATTCTGTTTTGCAACTGAGATTTCAACCGCTAGGGAACATTGAAATGAATTACATCGGGTGCAACATCAAAAGGTGTGTAACGTCTGCTTCGCGTGGCACCGCGGCTCCTCTTCCTATCCGGTGCTCCACCTCGCCGGTGTACTAACCACCGGCCAGAGAGTGATGGCAGCAGCGTATCCCGAGGACGCACCTGTTTCCACTCAGTCATTAGTTGTGTTTATATTGTGTTTGTTTGCCGCTGCACTTCACGGATTATTGTTTCTTGTATCGGAAGGTGAGGTGTGTGATTCTGTATCTAACAAAGGACTAATATAAAGAATTGAACTGTCTACGTTTGTGTTTTGTTTCTTTTTTTCAACAGCCTCATTTTACGCACACTGGGCACTCGCACCGTCACAAGGTATACACCTTCACACCGTTTACATTTTGCTTTACATTGTTTTTGATGGATTTCTATCTCAGCATTTTTGAAGGACCAAAAAGATTGTTTCTTCAATATACAGTAAATAACTAATGTCATGTCGTACCTCTACCTTGCAGGTAGAGGTCAAGATGAGGACTGATGAGAACAGCAGGCTTGTGGAGCACAACAGCAGAGCCAGGAGCAACTGGTAGGAAAGAGGATGATTTAGGTAACCAAGACAAACCCATAGTTACTGTAATTGCACTGGCAGGAATGAGTATGATTTGGGTAACCAAGTCCAAGACAAACCCATAGTTACTGTAATTGCACTGGCAGGAACAAGTATGATTTGGGTAACCAAGGCCAAGACAAACCCATAGTTACTGTAATTGCACTGGCAGGAAAGAGTATCATTTGGATAACCAAGTCCAAGACAAACCCATAGCCACTGTAATTGCACTGGCAGGAAAGAGTATGATTTGGATAACCAAGTCCAAGACAAACCCATAGCTACTGTAATTGCACTGGTAGTATCAGCAGTGGCAGGTAGAAAACGCAAGCTACCCATTTGTCAATGGTCTATTATCTTCGTTTTTACCTCAAAGTGCACCAGGTTTAGCTATAGCTCCAACTGTCTTTTAAGTTATCGAAACTCTCCAGACTCTACCATGATGCACACGCGTATAGGGCAGTTCTGTTTTACTGGTGGGTTACAGTTGTCTAACACTCCAGTCCATTTCCTTTTGAAAGCAATCAATATCCTTGTGAACTGGACTTAGCCTTGAGTGAGGTACACCTGTCTTTCAGTGTCTCTGCAGGCCTGTTGAAAGAATGTGGCCAGACGCTCTAGTAGGAGCGTCACTCTTTCAACACCTGCCATCGCCAGACTGTAAAGCACCTGCAAATCTTTAAGTAAGATATAGAATGGTCTTAAAATTCAAATCTCAATTCCCAGGGCAATGATTGGAGACATTGCCCTGTGTAGGGTACAAAAAAATCATAATCAACCTAATCATTCCAAACTTCCATTAGGCTCCACCCCAATTTCAAATGATTGAAATTTAAATGTAGATGTTTTCAATTATTAAATAACTAAAGTTATTGGACTGATGTCAGTTTAATTAGTTGGATTCCTCTTCAACCATTTTCTTTGTGAGCACCATTCTTCTAGGAAGAAATCAAAAAAGTAATAAAATGTGTAACAAACTGGGGTGCTGGTTTTTAGGGAATTTCATTAGTCTATACTCAATCTACTTCTACACAGAAAACTTGGTAATTAATTCCAATTACCATAATTCCTTTAATTATTTCATAATGCATTGTAACAGGGGGTGATACAGGGAACATTGTAGGAGTTCAGGGCCCTAATTTTTTTAATGGATGTTTCATTAAAAAAATTAGTGGGGGAGTAATCAAAAACAGAACAAACCATTGTGAGAGGGACACATCGTATCTCTGGCGACCTCCCCAGGACTGGGCGGTATGGTCTCCAGGGGTAGCGGTCTTGGTGGCCTCCCCACCCATCTTCCCCGACCTGTCATTCTCCGTCCTTGGCTCCCGTGTTGCTGGGGCCAAACAGTGGAGAGGGCAGAGGGGCTGGAGGACACCCTTTCATTGCCCTCAGTTGCTGCCACTTTGTCCTTTCCAGCAACTGGTACTTCTCCCAATGTCCAGTCATCTTTCTCAGCTTCTCTGCCAGGTATCCCCCTACCTGCTCACTGGAAACCAACTTATCCCTCTATTGACGAGGTCCTGATGAGTTACAGCTGGGCAGAGGTGCGGCTCTGGCTGCCCCTGGAAGGTTCCAGAACTTGCCAGATTTCTTTGGTTGGTGTGACATCACAACATTTAAAGGAGATATTTGTAATTCCAGTCTTTTAACGTCTACAAGGGGAATAGCTTAAACAATTTGTTTAGAACTCTAGATAGCCATATCAACTAAACAGTCTGCTAGCTAGCTTGTCAATTTAGCAAGTGTTATACAAGTGGATGGGAATTCTAGGAACATGTCGGCGTTCTTCACACTGCACTGCCTCAGCAATGCAGGATACATAGAACGAAGACAGCCAGGAGAAGAAGGGTGGATTGGCCAGGCCAGCTACCACAACCCTCACCCAAGCAGTCACCCTCCCCAAAGATGACACATCCACCCAGGAGACCAGTTTGAGGTTTGATTTTGATTTTCCCCTCTTCTCCACCACTTCCATTAAAAAAACACTCACCTTGGCCCTGAACACTTCCTGTGTCCGTTTCCTGTGGTTCTCCCAGTTACAACATATATATTTCACAATTTTTTAAATCTTTTTTGGAGTAATAATTATCACTCTTTACTGTCTCCCAAAGCAAATACTGTTGTGCATTTCCATATGCTTGTTTTGAAAGTAGTATTTCCAAAAAGAAGGGTTAGGGTTAGTTTTACACTATGCTAATCCATGGTGTGTATAAGAAAAAAACAATGCCCAAGTGTGAATGCTCCTTTCAGTATGCAAGACTAATTAACCTGGGTTTATGGAAGGTGCCTGCTCTGCCCTGGAGAAGCAGTGGCTCTTTTGAATGTGCTGAGGAGTTAACCCGCTCTGTCTTTTACATCCACATTTCTCATAATTTTGTTTTCCCACTCTGCCGCTATTGAGAGTTTGGACAGGTGGTTTCTACAAACAGCATGTGCTATTCAAATAGGTTTTACAGAAGTGATGCAGGGTCATAATAATTAAGTTAGGACAAACATTTGTTTCTCCTATTTCACTAATGTACAAGGTGTATATTTTTTTTGTATTTCTCACTCCCCCTGGGGGCACAGTCACAGGATCACAAAGTTCCGTGCAGAACAAATTGGGGGTAAATATCTTGCTCAAGGAAAGAATGACATCCTGTTGGTTCTGGGATTCGTTCTAGCAAACTTTCGATGGCTGGTGACGTATCACTCATCAAAACAACTTAAAAACCCAATATAACAGTGAACCATGTCATTATATTCCCTGTCTCTTCTCTATCATGTTGACTTTTTATTGTATGTGAAAAACCTATGGATGAACAACTTTTAATTGGGTGGTTGATTTTAAATATAGGGAGCAAAGACAGAATGCTTAATTACCAAGGCAGGAATATCTCTATTGGAAAAAAGTCACAATGTTTAATTGGAGCAAAATCTTTCATCTATGTTATTTTCTTTCTGTGGTATTTTTCAGGTGTGAAATCATGAGAGATTAATCATGAGAGATTTGGACATGTTGCGTGCCATCTTTCGGATGGCTTGTCTGTAATGATCTATTGTACTGTGAATGTCATGGTTTAGGTTGGTTTTACCTGTGAACTATTATTCTACAAGGGGCAGGGTTGTGGGATTTTATGGACATACAGATAATAATCGTCTCTGTCCATCTAGGGTTTTCATTGCTTCCATTACAACACAAACATTGTCAGCCCACGACAAACTTTGCACGTCATTAGTACACTTGACCTCAACAGTCGACTATAGCATCTAACAAGACATTGTGGTTTGAGGATAATTGCTGATTAAATATATAATGTCAGATCTGAAATGTGAATTTAAACTGTACCCATGGGTGCATCTGCTATTCATAGGGCCATGACTTCCTTAGTTGGTGTTATTAGTGCTCTTTTCTCCACTACAAAAACATGTTTGGTGCAAGCAAGGCCCAAGGCTGAACTGACAAGTTGACGTGCATTCCATTCTGCCTGATTAAAGTCTAATCTTTTTACGAATTAACCTGATCGGTGATGAGCATGAGGCTCTTGCTTGATCAAATAGAAAATGGGGTATGAAGGTAGAAGTCATTTCATCAACCGGGGGTACCTCACACTGATGATGAAAGTGTTGAGTCTTCAATCAGTCTGGTTAAACGAAAGAGTATATATGAATGTCAGGAGCTTCAATGAAAATATGGTCGAGCCCAAGGGCTTTTTTCCAGACACAAATCCAAGCGTGTTCCATATGTGTTTTAGAGACGTAGCACAGTGATCTGATCTGAGCATTATTACTGCTTGAATCCACACACACACACACACACACACACACACACACACACACAGGACGGATATGCCGTGAAAGACCAACAAGTTGTTTCTCAGCATGTCAGTCCGTCTGTTTACGTCCCAGCGGACACTGTTTGACCGGGGAGCAGGGAGGTGCTCACACACACATGCACGCGCACACACACAAACACCCACCAACACGCAGTCAGAGCCCATTTCCAGACAGTGGTTTCCATGGAAGTGAGGCCTTGTACCGCGGCCAGAGCCTGAAGATGCATATCTCCTTAGAACCCTGAGAACACTCAGTTGTACTCCGATTCAAATGCATCACACTGAACCAAATGGAGAGAGGGGCTTTTCACTAGAAATGCACACAGGAATTCCTTTCCCTCTTTTCTGTGGTAACAGGGCGTATGAAACTCTATCAGGGACCAATATACTGAAAAGCAGCTCTAATCTTACTACAATATGCTTGCTTTTCTTTCCTTTTGCGGTCTCTTGGACTTATGTAACACCAAGCATCATGACAGAGCCCGGCAATGAAAACATCAACAATTAACTGGTAGTAAAAAATCTCAACATTTCCAGATGTTTCTTGTCGATACAAACTCCTTTGACCATGATAATACCATGCCAATAACGTACTACCATTGCCATCCATTTACTGTTCAAACATTACAAGTCATTGTTGTCTGAATGATGTTCCACAATAAATAAGTCTTGAACTCTTGGACAGGGTCATTGGTTGCCTGACTATAATGCATCATCTGAAAAATAACCTCTCCCAGTCTGGATGACTGTGTTGTGCAACTTTCTGAATACAGTTGTTGGCTTCCACCAGAATCTCCTTAAGGCAAGTTATACATTGTCCATATTTACCTTGGCTGAGTGCTTATCTGCCCTGATGATGTTGATGTTTTAGTAGACACAGTTCTGGGTGGCCTGAAAGGTCTTTGTGAGGTGATGCAACAATACAACTCTGCCAATCTAGGCAAATTTCTATCACACTTTGAAGTCTCCGGAAACCCGTTTATTATCTTAAAGCAATGTCACCCTTTTTATGTTAAGTGACCTGATATAGTGTGATGTAAAAACACTGCAATTGTGTGCTGTGAGTGGTTGGATGTATTTTTTCTTTTCTCAAAACCCCAGGAGGGGATTGCAACGAAGAAGCGGGACCTGAATTTCTCTGCAGGTTACTGCTGGATTTCTTATTGCTCCTAACAGGAGATTAATGGAGCTCTGAGCTCAGATAACTTTGGTATTAATTAAAAAACACAGGGATAAAATGTACAGACCAGCTGATCCCACACTGTCACTGTGCAAGCCAGCTAGATACCAGAAAGTGGAGATGACTCAGGAAGGTATTATAGTCTGCTTCAGAATCAACTTTATATACTACTTACTGTGTGTTTACACACCCTGAACTGTATTGTGTGTAGTGCTACTAGTGGCAGACAATGTACAGACAGAAAACACAAAATCCTCTTTGGAACAATGGTTGACTCAGATGTGGATGCAGTTACCAGTGTTTTTCTAAACACATTTAGGACCTTGATCAAGGGTCAGTGCCAGTTCTAGCCTTTTGGGGGCCCTAAGCAAAATTAGATTTGGGGCCCCCTCTCCCCTAGTGGTTGGGGGTGACCGCTTATGTTGCTTGTGCATAGAACCGGCCCTGTGAAGGGTATACAGCTGCCGATGATGACCCTTTATGCGGACCATACAATACTTTGTAGTTCACATCCATTGCTATGCAGAAATAAAATGGACGTAACGGAGAGGGTGAGGTTGGACTCCGAGATTGATGTGGAGAACCTGGTCAGGACACATGGAACATTTTTTAAGTTGCTGGTGATTTTTACTGCACCAGCCCACCATTTCTCCTCGGTATATGGACTTGAGGTTACATGAAATTAACACGGCACATGAAATAAAAGGTAGCATGTCGCTGTTAAGTTAAAATTGCGATGTAGCCTACAATTCATGTACCTCCCCCAATACTAAAAAGGTTGTCTTTAATGCATTACAATGATTTCCTTACAGCTTAAAAGTTTTGTCAGCCGTCTTTGCCTATTGAAACCACTCCCTCCAGCCTTGGAGAGTCTATCTGATTGTCACACAGCGGATGCTGCTTCTTACTGTATGTGCATAAAGGAGAACAGACCAGTAGCTCCCGGGTGGCGCTGAACCTTCACCAAATATCTTTGTTTGCCATTGTTGAAAATGAATTGGCAACATCTCCAGTCAAATTCACTGTTGTTGAATATAGCCTGTGGTGGGAGGAGTTAAGGACTGGCCAATGAAGGTTGCAATTGCGTGCAGCTGCACAGGTGAATTTGGAGAAAATTGATGGTTACCTGAGGGATCAGCTGGTGTTCATTTTGTAGTGGCCAACTGTCTAAGCATGAGTCACATTGACCTTTGACACAGGAAGTAATACATGGTCTAGGTGATGAAATGTGACTACCTATCAATCATGTTAGGAACCACTCATTTGGCTCTGCTGCTGAGTTATGTCACAATCACTTTTCTTTCTTAGGTATGCAGCATTTTGTAGTTCACACTTAGCAGGTATGAATTCCTAATTGAGGAATCAATAGAACTGTTGTGTTTCTGCAGTGAAAGGACTAATTGAATAGGCCCAGCCTTTGGAACATGCAGAACTCCCTGCAGGGCTCTGTTTTTTGAATTCTGCCTCATTGATTTTAATATGGGCTTCCTCTATATGTTATTTCCAGGCTTGTTCCCACAGGAGCAATGACTCAAAATTGTGTAAAGGATGCATCAACAGTGAAAAGCTTAGGCTTTGAAACAGCTTGATTTGTTTTGTACTGCAAAAAAAATGTTCTCAGACAATGGAGTAAATATTCTTCACCACAAATGAGTCTACATAGAACATGTCCTTACTCAGCTTGTGTCAGGAATGGATTTAATTGATCCTCACCCTGTACACTGAAATCTCATTCTGCTTTCCCTCTCTGTTGAAACACACCTATATTCTAGTTGATCAATTCCCCTCGGGTTGAAATGACACAGATACTACTCCTGATTCTTACCAATACTTTATCACCCATTTTAGAAAAAGATGATAGAGGTAAAAGCAATATGACGGGGCACCATGTTTAGCCAGATTGGTTTCACCTATTCAAAGCAACATGTTTAGAACTACACCAAAATGTCAGTGCTGGCCCAGTTCCACTGGCTTCCTTTTGCAAGCCACTGGTCTTCCTCTTCTCGTGAGCAGTGGACATGATCACCTGATGACCGTTGCCTGTCAGTGTTCATGGTAGACGTGAATCAGCGGCAATACACCAGGGAAAAATTGTGTGAGAGTGTCGGACACCTCTCCACTGCTCTTCTCTCGGTGGTTGTGATGCATTCCAGACAGCATGTGTCTCTCTCTCTCTCTCTCTCTCTCTCGCTCTCTCTCTCTCTCGCTCTCTCTCTCCCAGCTATAAGAACACAGCAGCGATGGAATGCGCACTGTCTGTCTGCTGAAAGCGATTTGAGTGTGATACATATTCTGTAGGTGAGCAGTGGGCAGGGTTGTAGCATGATGAAGAGTCGGGGCTTGTCTCAGGGGAAACAATGCGGCTGTGGAACTAGTGGCATGGCTTTGTTAAAGGCATTTTCTTCCCCTTCGAGGTGCAATCGTTGTCACATTGCAAGGCCGCGCTGCCGCACGTCTGTGTTTAAAGAACGTTTCAGTGTGGGGGCAGGTATGTGTGTTATTAGCGTGTCATTAATTTGTTTAATAGTACATTCACCACACTACATATCTATGCAAACCAATAGATTGACTGAAGAGTAAGCTGAAAGTCTTTCTTATATGGAGCTATAACGCAAATACAGGGTAAATGACAACTGGTAAGCCTTAAACAAACCTGGTGATCTTTGGTGTTTTATGACATGGAACAAGAATATACAACAATAAACAAACCTAACTGTTTATCACAGCTAAATTGGCAGTGGGAGACATAACCAAGAGCGAGCAATCAAACCAAAACCAGTCATCATCTCTCTCTCTCTGTCTCTCTCCCTTTTTACAATGTGCATAGACCAATTATTTCTCCCATAAAACCATGTGCCATGTACACAAGCTTACCTACCAACACCTGAAAACAAGGGGATGATGGACCTTGCAGGCAACTTAGTGAAACTAATAAACTGTTATATGATGACAAGGAGAGTGAGAGATTAAGATAAAGAGAGAAAAAGAGAGATGATTCGTTTATTATAGAATGTAACTGTGTAAATCTGTTTGTATGGCTGTGAAACTTCATCAGGTGCCAGAGAAAGAGTTATTTGTGTATTGCAATTGAGCTAACGGATCCTGGAGAGTTACTGGTTGTGTCGATTCTGTGGTTTTTGCTTTAGCGTTTGATGATATAACGTTAAAATCATCCAACTCTGGGATGTTAATGTATATGGATTAACCTGCCATCCTGACAGTCAGTGTTTTAAATCATCTTCCTCTGGAAATGACTGTTCTCTGTGCAAGTAAAATGGCGTGGGTACACACGGTGGGCAGGGACCCTTTGAAGGAATGCATTGCTTTTCTTATTGAAAATACATCGAATCACTAGGCTTAGAATCAGTTTCTATTCAGAAATGTCCACTCTGTGTTCTTTATTTTAGATGATTCCACAACTCTCCACAAATCCGGTCCTTCATTTTCAAATTAAGGAGACATTGAGTGTGGGCCTCAATCTCTCTGAAATGTCATGCTTGGCAGGAGGACTCTCTTGAAGCGATAAAAGAAGTGTTGATACAAAAGCAGCTGGCAGCCTACTGGTGGTGAGATTTTGACAGATTCTTCTAACACCTGACTTCCTTAGAAAGCCACAAAACCCAAATGTTTCAAGCTCAGTCTGTAATAGTTGGGTTGTTTTCATCATGTGTACACTCCTGAAGAGAAAATCATTTTAAAATCACTCAACTGACTAAACCCTTTTTTTGTCTTGTTGGTCAGAGTTAGAAGAGGGCTTGCAAACATCTCTCTAAGTAGTCCAGTCCCTTTCTTTCTCAGAACTGTACTTTCAATTGAGGTGATGTTTTCCTGTCCACTAACCTAAAGCTACTTTTTGATGAGTTTTCTATACAAAGGTCTTTATCAACCAAAACATCACCAGGTTTTCCTCGAAATAAAGGTAATGACGCCTTACATAATAACTGTAAATTAATCATTCAGAATCTCCACTCTTAAATGCTTCAGCTCAACCCTCCCTTTGTCCCCATCAGATACTGAATGTGCCAGACAGACCTTAAAGAGGGATGGGAGAGCCTGTAAAACCAGAGACGACAGCGGACGGCGTGTTCATTCACATACTGCAGCTCCCCGTCGCCTCTCTCTCTTAATATGACCAAAGCGCTGGAGGGACTGAAGCCATTTTTCATGTAATTACCACAAACCTGCCTGACTGGCTCTAGTATGGATTGTGAAAGGAGGGGACCTTGATTTTCATACATTATACAACTCACCAAGTTCCGGCTCAACATACACAAATATAATGTTTGACTTCTATAATCCCCTCTGATGTGTGAATATGTGGAACACTACCACGACAGATCCATGAATTCTTATGTTTCGCTAACACTGCACCTCCGCTGTGGCACTTCCTCAATCCAGTACTCGCAATGTTTACCGTTCGCTTTCAGAGCAGGTGACATTATGCTGTAACATAAGTGGTTTTGTCTGGGGTTAAGTGCGGCCAGTGGACAGATACCCGTAGACTCACCTGATCTGTTGTTTTTGTTCATTTGCCAGTTCGTCGGATGAGGCTTCCAAAGAAGTTTTCAATTAATGAATACCATTCAGACAAGCATGGATTTATGGCCTCCACTAGCTACAAGCCACACCCACTCTTTTGTCTTAACATTCATTCTTCTTGACTGATGAGGGTTAACAAACACGTATCCTGCTTTCCTCACTGGGGGTTGGAGTCTTTTAGTTTGACTCCTTGTTTTTCATTGTAAGTGTATGGTACCTTAGCTACATTGTATATTCCCCTCACAAAAGCTGCATACATTATATCTTCGAATGTAGAACACGCTTGCAGAACGTCCATGTCTTCGTTACAGTGGAATTTTTCCCTTGGCATTGTACACAAAGTATATATCTTCACATAACACAAAGTTGACAACTACAGTCTGCTACTAAAAGAATATTAAGTAGAATGGAATTCCCCCCAGGATAGATATCTGCTGTCAACACGTATAGTGCCTCACTGCCTGTGGGGTCGCTCACTGCCAGAGCTTCCCTCCGATAGCTTCAGACGGTTTGTCCTCTGTCTCAGTCTTCTATCAGGCATCTGTGATACACCTGTAATCTTATACAGTCATGGTAGAACTGAGGATAACCTACATCCTTACATTATTCCTCTCTCTTTAATTCGGTCATTAAATGAGTCATGGTGAGTAGTGCTTCATTTGCACCGTTAATGGATCAGCTCATTGGGCAAACCATGGGGTGATATGGACTTGTTATCCCTGTCCATAACCCTAGGGGGCGACTCGCCCTTTCCACACTCAATGCCGGTGACACTATGGCCCCCCTCTCAGTAGAACTCTTCCTTCTATGAGCCTGACTAATGCTGAAATCAGAACTGAGATTCAACTAACGGACCTCTCCTACATCTGATTCACACCACAGCATCCGCAGGGGCTTCTTTATCTTTATTTGTTCAATACCCTACCCTTTCACAAAGCCATATTCAAGGATATGGAATAGGCCCAAAATGTCCAGCCTTGCTTTCTTTTCCAACAAAGTAACGAGGAGCCCAGAAAGTTAATTTTAAATGTATACATATATACAGTAGCAGTCAAACGTTTGGACACACTTACTTATTCAAGGGTTTTAATTTTATTTTTTATTTTTTCCACATTGTAGAATAATACTGAGTCATCAAAACTATGTAATTGCACTTATGGATATGTCATGTACGTATTGACCAAAGTGTTTACCAAATCAAAATACATTTATATTTTACATTCTTTAAAGTACCCACCCTTTGCCTTGATGACAGCTTATCACACTGCATACTGTTAACCAGCTTCATTGGGTAGTCACCTGTAATACATTTCAATTAACAGGTGTGCTTTGTTAGAAGTTGATTTGTGAAAATTCTTTACTTCTTGATGCTTTTGGGTATAGAGGGTGACAGGTTTGGGTGGCTATACAGAAGACCTTAATTATATCTGTAGTGTTGTAGTCCGTTATGGCATGAACAGCACAAATAAGGAAAGTCAAACAACAGTCCATCATTCATTTAAGACACGAAGATCAGTCAATCCAGAAAATTTCAAGAACTTTGAAAGTTTCTTCAGGTGAAAGGAAGACTCAGAGTTACCTCTGCTGTAGAGAATATGTTAATTAGTTAAAGTTCAAGTAACAAACACATCTCAAGATCAACTGTCCAGAATGGACTGCATGAATCAATACTGTATGTACATGCACTTTTGATTCACAACCTGTAAACTATACACCATATACATGGAAAGTTATAGTGAAGTTCTCATCTAACCTTGAACGCTATTGGATCGCTGTGACAGTATAACTACAAATGTTTCCATGCAGCCTCCTCCATACTGTCTCTCTCTGTGGTGAAGTATAATCTTTGAATGTCTTAACTTGTCTCTCTTGCCTTTGAAGATCTGCCACCTGCAGCAAGCTTCCACCTGTTATAATCTACATCAGTAGTGTAGATTTCTCCAGCCGTCACCTGGAAGAACTCCAGGTGACGGCTTCATCAGGCTTCATCTTCGCGTCAGGCTTCATCTTGTAGAGGATTCTAGCTCCCTTGCCAATTCTCATCATCATTTTCATCACTTTTATAATCAAACCAATCCAGACCAATGCGCTCTGCTCTAAATAAGCACTCGCAGCCGCGTTCCATAAGAATCTGACAGTTTTGTGCACCGGTGGGGCGAAATGTCATGTTTTCACGGTGATTCACATTTAAACAGAAGCCACCTGCTGCTCTGCATAATCAATGATCGACCATTTTACTCTGTACTGATTAACTTTCTCGGTGAGTCAGGGCAAATAGCGATGTTTGCTCAGGCTTAAGACACACATCTCAGGGAAGATTTTTAGTCAGGAGACGCCATCTTCGTCAGGTGGATTTGCTGTGTAGAACTGATATGGGTCCAATCATGCCCACTCTGCCTGCCGTCCTCAGAACAACGTACCCCATTGGTCCTATTGAAGTGACCCTCCCTTTGTTTACCGCAGTACGTTTTGCACTTGTCTCAGCAGCAGTAGGCGTCCCCTGTGGATATCAGACTGTCCCGCCCCTCCCATGGAGCCTTGACGCTATACGCTGTAGCAGGACCACCAGACACCTATCTGGGGCTGTTTCTGTAATCAGAGATGAGTGCTTTTTGGAACAAATATAATTTACAACGGAACTGATCGCTCCGGTGTCTGTGCCGGCGGACAATGCTCTACTGCTATTTCTCATCAGAGGAAGGCATCGGTGACAGTAGTTCACAGTGAGAACAGTATATCTTTCTCCCCCCTGGGACCAGCCTTTTCAATAGACACATCAATCCACACCAGCCAATTTATTTGGCCTCGCTCTAACCAGCCTGACGTGTCCCACTAATATCTTCCTCTCCTCAGTCCGCATGGCAGCGTGTCTGGTCTCCGGGCTGCAAAACAGCCTCCAGTCTTATGACTTCTTGCCCGGAAAGCTATCTGAAGTCCTGAAGCGTCAAGCTCTCGCTGCAGTGTCACTGTTAACCCTTCCCCCTCGTTTCTCTCTCTCATCCTCCATCTTTTGTCCCATTCATTATCTCATTAACATTACTTAGGCTGACCTCCAAGTAGCGCATCCAGCTGTGGTGCTTTGCCTCACACAAAAACATTTACCCTCCACCTGAACTGTAGAACCATCTACAACTGTCACCAGGGGCCGTTCCCACACTGGCCCTTATTTGTGACCGTTCTATGCGGAAGAGGCAAATTTCCCAACCAAGCCCCACATAATGGAAAGTGCTTCGAGCAAATGGTGGGAAAAATGATTTTCTCCCCTTCACAGTGGTACATTTCCTGAATAGTCTAACCTGAGTGCATAGTGAGGAGAATGATGGGAGGTATCTCTCGCTACAGCTAAATAAGGCTTTGCTCTTTAAAAACCTATCAAGTTCAACCCCCCCTGCCCCCGCAACCCCCCCCCACCCCATTGTGTAGAATGCAGTTTGTTAAACTAGATGGAAAGACAAAGCTGAAAACCTGTTTGAAATGTCTTTATGTTGTAAGTGTCATTAGCCCATGTGTAATGGTGTTGTACTGTATACCAATGAAAATACTTTCAAGTATCATTTTGTCTCCATTTGGAGTGAAGGTGAAGGTGTTTTCCATCGCTTGGCACAGCCTGAGGAACAGAAGATTAATGATATAAGAGCTCTGACCACACGGTTTAGTTATTTAAACTGGCAACATCAGCTCAAATTGTTTCATGGTTCTCTGCAATGATACATTTAGAAGCAAGTTCAGGCAGGTAGCATCGATGCTGAAGGAGAGAATACCTTGCAACTCCCTCTGAACTCCCTAGCCAGGTGACAGCGTTTGGAAGTTATGACACCATTGCTGAAGTACACAGAGAATGTTTACCACGCAATGACTTGTTTGTGCTTCTTTCCTTGCTGTTCTTTAAGCCAGGCATCACCACTTGAACATCTTAGAAATAGGAAATTTGACATGTTTAAGAAAATGACTGCATGTAGCCCCAGGAGCAAGAGTCTCAGGAATTAAAGAAGTGGAGATTTGAGTTAATCTCAGTTTGATGTGTGATTTGCTTTTCTTTTTCCTAGTTCCCCGATCGCAGAGGTGTGTGTTAAACTGGTGTGGTGAAAACTAGTCAAAGAGGGCTTTCGTAATCCATCAGCAACTACTGACTAAAGGTAAAGCCACTAGATCTATGTAACTTTTTATTGTTCTGAACCTATCGCAGTGTCAACCAAAGAGGAAACGGCCGATCATAGGAGATGACCGTTTTTACTCTTTTTCGGAAAGGACTCTTGGCTGGCCGGCAAGCTGACTGACACGCCGTCGGAGGAAGATCAGTGATATTTCCCAAACGAAATGGGTTCTACATTGGGGTTACGTTAAGTTTGGTGTTTTTGTTCAAAACATCCCGTGTCAGGACGCCCGAGACATCGACGGATTACTGTAAGCTTGGCTCAGGTGACGTTGTCAGAGAGGGGCGGGCATGAGGGCCCTCCATACCCTGTTACAAACCACTCACAGAGAAAAAAGGAAAAGTATCACATGGGGCCGCTCAGATCTTTTAAAGATACTGCATTATATTCAACAGCTCATGCACAATCATCAAAGGCTGTCTTTAAACAGTGCACTCAAAGGTCTCATTTCTCAATTTCGCGGATGCATTAACTGTGCCCTGATTACATATTTCAGGAGGTGTTCTCAACCACGGGTGCTGTTTGAACGGGCCAGTATCCTTGACTTAAAAGTCTCCTTGAAAGTCTAGTGGAGAGCTGATATGACCTCTGTCAGAGGCTCTTGCGGATTTCGTTAATGCCCACCGACAACACCAGGAGGCTATCATGCCAAACGTGTTTACATCTGAAATCAGATAGAGCATGGGAAGTGAGATAGACTCTGTGAGGGTTGCTTTGAGCCAAACAGAGCAGGATCACTCTTGTGGGGAGTGGATATTGTCAGCTATCTAGCTCTTGGATCGCACTGCCTCTAACACCACGCACTCTACGCTGTTAAGAGACTGCACAATGAGCTATGTGCCCATATCTCAGGTAGATCGCATAAAGACAACCTTGTGCTCTGCAATTTACTGCTGCGGAGCTCAGGTGCTTGTACATGTCCCAACCAGAGGAAAAACAAAAGTATGACTGACAGAATCATGTGTCAGAGGATTTATGAAGGGAGAGGGGGGGGGGCACATTTTCTCTCTCCACCCCCTCTCCCAAATTACTATCTTTACCGATATCCTATGAGTGAAGTGCTCGAAACCAGCAAATTATTGTTCTGACGCAGAGGCCAGTTTGTTTTGAATTAAGACACTGTAAATAGTGCTCCTATTCCTTTAAACTTTCATCCTGTGAAATTGTGGGTCATGTTTTTCTACTATAGTGTTATTTTTTTTATCCATACCAGTAGTAGAGACAATACCTCAGAAGTCTGTGTTAACATTAAACATTAAATTCTGTGCCAAATCCAATTAGTGGTACCAATTACCATAAAACACGTTCTCTATCTGGGTTTTACGGGTCAGTATTATTGGTGACACTACACTTGCATTGTCTTCATCGAATAAACAAATCACTCATTTGAGAATCCATCAGGTAAGACTTCTCAACATCACTATTCTAAACAGAATGAGGATTTATCTAGTGCTTTAAATGAATACTGACTGATTTAGACGCTAAGGTGCTGGCCACAGCAGACTGACGGGCTGCCCTAATGGAGCAGGTCAAAGGAGAAGATTGGGAAGCTATGGCAAGCCTCCAGCAACAATACAGGGAGCCGGGCAGACTAGCAACTATAAATCAGTCGCTACCGCTGATCTTTAGTTAACGCAGGTGCTACCCCTGGTGTGTGTGTGTGTGTGTGTGTGTGTGTGTGTGTGTGTGTGTGTGTGTGTGTGTGTGTGTGTGTGTGTGTGTGTGTGTGTGTGTAAGCTTTTTTGTGTATTTGTAAACAATCCTTGAACCCCCCCCCCACACACACACACACACACAAACGAGCAGTCAGAACGACATGGATATTATACCCCTGACTGTTTTGGCAGGGACATTTTCGTGTTTAGGGAGAAACATAGCTAAGAGTATAATTAGCATCGCATTGATCCTCTAACTTGATGTGGGGTGTCTGGCTCATGCCGTCATATCAAAGAACATGGGGTTTTGTGTTGATGAAACAGTATTTGTGTGTGTGTGTGTGTGTGTGTGTTTGGGGGAGGGCTCGGGGCTGTGTCTTCTGTGGTGGCGTAGATCTGAATGGGTCACGCGGCAGGTGGATGACACGCGAGCGAGCACACGCACGCACACGCACACACAGACACACATATCCAATGAGAAGTGTCTCTTTGGGTCACCACCCCTGATCTGTGGTAGGTGACAGTACGACTGTAACGGGAGTGAATTTAGTCATTAATCACCATCAACATACACAGAGCCATTGAGGGAGTTCTAACATTAGGACAGCTCATTCACAGTCTACCCGAGCCTGAAATTCTCCACAGTCATTTAAAGGTTAGCTGAAGACACGAGTAAGTGAGTGTGAATAGGACTAAATAGATGACCCATATTAGGTTCTCCAAGATGTAAAGAGAGGAGGAGTTTCGTTAGATGCTGAAAGAATGAGATTTGCGGTGTTTTCCGACACAAATCCTGGTTTAATTTTAACCAAGACTGCTCAGCCAGCTGCCTTTTCTTTCTTTCACTCTATTGATGCAATGTTATTTCCACTGGGAGTTTTTCTGTCACACAAAAAGAAGTCACTGTCACTATGGTACTTCACTCCTATGTTGCTCTTTAGGGGTCACCAACGGCAACACATTCCAGTATCAGTATAGTGAAAGTAGGTAGTTAGAACTATATTTAGATCTCTTGGCTCTGAATAAAGTTTATTTATTTATAAAACAAGGAAGAACAGCCCTGATTGTAGGAATGTTAGTGGTCTATGCAACACTGGTAAACTTCTGAGCTAGGAGGCCAACTCACGTCTGCCTTCATTTCGGGGGGGTTATTGGGAAAGTTAGTTAACACCTTTCTCCCCCTGTTCTGCTTTTATATGCGGAGTGGAAGCAGGCGATTGTGGGCTTCAGAATTGTTAACATTTGCCTGACGCGTCGCCCAGCATCTCCTGGAAACTGCCTCACATTTTCTGGGGAGCGAAGGGTGTTGTTGT
>JACXGI010002587.1:27096-71693 GCA_016801175.1 Esox masquinongy
CCCCCCCCCCCCCCCCCACTGTACCCTCAACCACTTCCTTCCCCAGTCTGCAGGGCCAAGATGGACCCTCAATTAAGCCCGAATGACTTTCCCCCCTCATTCCAAGAACATCTTTCTTTCTTTTCAGCATCTTACTTCACGGATTTTAACCACAGGGTGAACCGTTTCAGTGATTGATGTCATCCTACCCCTGATCCCCACAATGATATCTGTTTCTTCAGCTTCATAGTCTGTTCAATGTGCCGGCATGTGGCCAAGTAGCGGCATAAAGCTGTCATGCAATACAATCAACTTAAAGTCAGTCAAAGCCCATAGTTCATGAATGTGTAGTTAACATGTAATTAACATGTAATAACACTGTTTTAGTGAGCAGTGTAGATTCAGGTTGCAAATCAATAACCAACTTGAGCTGCCCGTTTTGTCATGCAAGTCAGGGTTTAGTATTCAAATAAAACCCTCGGAGTCGTGGCTTTGTAGTAGTATCCCGTTCCTGTATTCCAACCATAGCTTTCATGAAATGCAGTAAACAAAGCAGTTTGAACACAGCCATATATTCACAGGGACAAAGGCACGATTCCAGTCACATACAGTGTACAACAATGGAAGTGAAGTGACAGCATTGGCGAACACAAGGTCGCAAAATATTTCCACATGCATTTTACTGAGGGATGAGGGGGAAATTGAATTATACCGGAGGAAATTGTATAAATAAGACATTCATATAAAAATAGGCTTTAACAAAATATACTCTCTTTACGAATATTTACCAAAAAGAGTGTCTGTTTCAAAATGTCTTGTTAAATTTAGTCAGCTTGAGTTGAACAATGCCATTCAACACAAACAGTAATGTTGAAGCCCTTATTCCATGTTGAGGGATTCTCCAGACTAGCAGCATACAGAAGAAAGACTAAGGACATGTCCAAAATGGCACCCTATACCTGATATAGTGCACGAATTCTGGCCAAGCCACTATGAAGCAGACAGGGTGCACTTTCAGATTAGCGCAAACTAATGAGGAAGTCAATGTCAGTAGCCTATTACCAGGCAAACCTGGAACAATATCAAGAACACAGTATGGAAAATTCCAGGCTAACTAAATTCCAGTGTATAATTGCATTAACAAATGAAACAAAAACAATAACAAAAACTCTCGATGGGGAAGCCCCTCCTCCCAGTCCTCTACACAATTAGAATTGCTCCATAATGGACAAAATCAGTAGTTACTTTATAAAATAAATTAATATTATTTATTTGTATCTAAATACAGTGTTAAATATTCCCAATGGCTGTTTAATTTAATTTGTGCATAGCGTGTCCTATTGAGCTACAGGGGGACTACAGTAATCGCACATTCCAGCATTATATCCAGCGTTGAATCATGATGAGCGTCCATTCGCTCAACAGTCAACAGTAAATAGTGCACATCCATCCATAGCTTGTTAACAGTCTCGGCAGAGACACCTGGTCCAAACGCCCAGCTAGGCAGGCAGCTCAGTTTGTTCGAGTTCATGTCCTAAGGCTGTCTCATCCTGGCTTTCAGGACGCATGCGGGATTCCCGTTATGGCGACGTGTCACCCCTGCTCCCTCAACCCTGCGCAGGCGTCCCAGTTTAAAGTTCCACTGAGAGGGGAGCGGGATCAATTGCCGGCATTCCTCTCGCATCTCCTCAACATCTATCGCTGCAGAGCAAACGCCGGCAACACATTGGTTCATACGAAGTTCCACGCGCACACACACACACACACACACACACACACACACACACACACACACACACTTCCGACGGTCCCATAAATCCAGTCATTTGCAGGTGTAGACCTCGGTCCTCTCGCTGCAGGTGTTGCACTTGACATAACAACACCACAGGAACTTGCAGTTGCACTGCCACACGCGGGAGTACTGGTGGGTGTTGTAGCCCCGCCCGCAGCACATCAGGTCACAGCCGCTGATCTGCTGCATGACGGTCTTGTTGCACACGCGGCCCTGTGTCCCCACGCTGCCTGTCACCGGGTCCGCCTCGCAGTAGTTGGGGGACTTCTCGATGTACACCAGGTCCGTATCCATCGGTTTCCGGTAGGAGTAGGGCTTCTTGATCTTGAGGAATTTGGGCCGCTTGTTGCGGCTGGCTTTGACCGGTTCCACGTGAACGGCGTGGGCATATTTTTCTTTGAGAATGTAGCCGAGCTCGCGGAACTTCGGGAGTGTAGTCCAGCAGGTTTTGGTGGTGCAGGAGCCCGAGACGCCATGACACTTGCATTCCAGGCGCATGTTCCTCTCCAGGATCTAAACACACAGAGAACCAGGAGAGACGTTAGCTTGCAGGCCTCGCGAACAATCCGCTGAAGTGTCTGTTACTCTTCATGAGCATCTGCGAACATACCACACTGTTATGTATATGAGTCACTTAGAATGCACAGAAATGCCCCGAGGGGTTACATAAGTTTATTGTTGCAGCCACCTTGACAATTATCCTCCGAAATCAAAACATGTTCTAGGCCGTGAATGAGCTGAGGTTTCAGTCTGGTTTAAAACCACAGCATAGCGCAGTGACAAATCTGACACTTGGGTATGTAAAGGTCAAGGGTGCGAGTTGCGTTATGTGCGCTGAGGAGCATTAGATCAGCGACAAGCTACTTGTGAGCGTCGAATACAACAGGCCTTTAGAAAACAGTAGCTTTGTACAGACTGTACACAGAAGCCATAACGCCATATCAGGTTACGGTCTCCTTGTGTGTACTCAGTCACCACACAACCCGCTAACGTCAGGAGTGACTGCACAAGCCGCTGAATGATCTGGATTACTGTTAAAGCCTGCTCCGATGACTAAAACAAGTGTTTGCCGTCTTGTACCAGAAAGGGCACAGCCTGCTCAATGTACAGGGAATTTGTTTGCCGTTTTAACCGTCTCCATTCTACGATCGATCTAGGTTTTAAGAGTTCCCGGAAAAGTGAATAACCTGAGCATTTGCCGTTTAAGACATCAGATTTGTACACAGCTGCATTTGCATTCTAGGATCGGTGAAACCCATTGTATTTTAGTGCCGATTCTTGAACGCTTGGAATAAACGCTTGGAAGAGTGAAGAAAGAGGGGTCTTTGCAATTTGCCCTCTGTGCTGTGGCAGACAAGACTTGGCTCCCCAGCTCCTAATCCATCAGCAGCCCTGTGACCAACACTTGTGACAGGCTTTGTCTGCTCATATTGGACCTGGGGGCTGTGAACTGCGCTCCTTGCTCAGTGTCACTGCTTTGATTAGCATAAATAAACGATCAAAACAGAGAGGCCATTTATTACCGAGAAAAGGGGGGGGGGGGCAATTGATAGACTGAGTCCACGAGTGTAGCCCCGTTTTGCTGTGCGTGAGAGAGGCAATTTAGCTGTCTAGATAAGCGGTGCTGAATTCAGACCCCACACAGAAAGGCAACAGTGAGCTTTTGAGCACAATGCGCGAGCGGAGGCTTTTCATTGTGTCTGGGTACGTGTTGGTGGTTTGAATCAGGCATACATGGCATGGAGAGAGAGGAGAGAGGGGCAAGGCTTGACTCCGGTGGGAGAGGTGCTTCTTTCCTCTTCAGTAACTCCAGTCTACTGCCGTGGAGCCTCGCCTAAGTTGTTTGGCACAATCATTCCCCTCATTCTTTGACTTCCAGACTTTTCGAAGTCTCAAAGCGGATCTACTTTTTGCCGCAGCCATGGATGCACAGGAGCCTTGATCTGGGAATGTGAATGGTCCGTGGTCCCTCTTGCTTGTTTCTAGGGCTTTTCCACAGTGTTAGTCCTAAACAACACCATGTCCAGCAGCAGGTGCATCACGGTCTCCGCTAAGCAGTTATGCACTCCCAATACTGAGGAGCCCACAGCGACCCGTGGTACAGCACCCTCACGCAGTGTAAGTGCTCTGCTCTACGCTGTCAGACAAACAAAGGTTAACGTGAAGTAACTGTATCCTCGCCTAACAAGGCAGATCATAGGGGACCAGGCTAATGCCTTTTTGTACAGCGTCAATCTGTTTTCAGTCCAGAGATCTGGGTCGTAATCAAACCCTGTCACTTAACCCCCCACCCCGCACCCCCCGCCCCATCCCCGCACACCCGCCCCCACCCAAAAAAGGTTCCCTTTATTACACTGACTGTTCAATCTTGGCCCCAGTGCCCAGATCCCCTGGCAAGATCCAGCCTCTCCCAAGCATGGGAAGACTACTAAATCACTACAGCCATGGTTACTGAGGCCTATAGGCCTGGAAAGTGTCTCTAATTAACACTTCTGTCTCTGGTTCTTTTGAAGTCTTCTCTGTACTTGTTTGAGTAAACTACTGCAAATATCCACTGTGTCTTTAGGGATCTGTCTCCTGATTGCAGTAGAAATGCAAAAGATTAGGTATTCTTCTAAATCATCTATTTGTTTCCTTAAACCCCGCAACAAAAGTATAGTGAACGATCCCCAGATTTTGCTGTAATTCAACTTTACAGGGAAATGGTCCTACATCTTTCACACAAGTTAATGGAATATCCCGAGATTCACTTTAGGTTTTGCTGTTCTGACATGTTTACAATTAAAAAAAGACATCCGGCATTTTTAAGACATGCAAAGAGATAGCAGAAGAGGAGTTGTGATGTCACGTACCTTGCGTCCAGCCTCGTTGTTGTGTAGGTTCATGAGGGACCTGGCATTCTGCTTCACCTCTCTGGCATCCACAAAGACCTTGGAGAAGCCTAATCCGTAGCTGATGTCTGCTGAACAGCCGCCCCACTTCCATCCCTGACCTTTACTGTAGAAGCCCTGCTTCTCCGTGTCGCAGCTACAGTCGCTCAAGTTCCCCTGCGTACAGGCCGCGGTGATGGCGTGGGCAACGCCGGCCGCAATGATGGCATAAGTGAACGCAGCCTCTTTACTGCCTAGGAGAGAACATAGACTTGGTATTTCACTGAACTGTGCTTAATCACTTTACAGTGTAAACTGGTTTGATGGGGAGGCGATGTGAGATATCTGGATGATAAACGTTTAGTGTTTCTCAACTTGATAAATCGCTCAGGGATGGGGAAGGGATTTCTATGACACTGTCTCTCACGTGGTTTATATGAAACACTGTGTTGAAAAAAGATGTTTGAGATTAGCCATTGAGTGTATGCACACATTAAAATCTTTGTCAGACCAACAACTGCAGGCTGCAGCCATCAGTCAGTAAACTGGCATGCCTTTGAACCAAAATGGCTGAGACATTCCTAGTCAATCAAGCGGAATGAATGAGAGTGCTGTGAAGAAGGAAGAGCTATTGATCAGAACAGAGCCTGGTACGCTCTGTGTATTCTTGCAGGGAGGATCTTGATTCAAAGGTTATCTCTCTCAGGTCTGACTAACAAATCATTTACAGTATGTACACTGGGGTGTTAGATTTATCAGCAAATAATTAAAGCTGGGATCCTTAATTTCAAAAATAACAAAATGGTCACCCTATATGTGTTTGGTAAAAATGTCAGGTACCGGTCTGGAGAAGTGTAACTACTTTCAAAATCACAGACAAAGCAATTAATTCTAGGCCTAATCACACACGGAAATGCAAATTATGGTTTAAACCACATTATGAGTCTGAAGTGCTTACCAATGATGAGTAAAATAAGCTTCATCTTGGGGTTTTCATTGGCTGTGACAGTTGGATTAACCTCATGGGGAATTTATGAAATACATATTCCTCAATAATCAACGGGTCATTGTCCAGCCCTGGGACAATGACTTCTACCGATAACCAGCTTGAGGGTACAAGTGCGTACGCGTGTCAGTTTCCATTGTGTACCCTTTAATCTCCCAACGCAAACACATGGGTTGTAGTTATTAATCTTACTATGAAGCAAACGTGAATTCTGTGTAAACACGCTGGGAAATACCTGCATATGCAGTTCTGTATATACAGTGAAAACAAGCTACTCATGGCAATATCCATCATATCTATGTAAACAAATTCCAGTCTACATTTCTTCAAAACAAACATGATACCTTCCCTTGCACTTCCTGATGAACCCAAATTCACTAGGTGCTGCTGCCCAGCTTTTTGATAAACATCTTGGATCGGTGCCCTTGCCATTGAAAAAAAAGAACCTCATATCGAGGCATTCATTATGTGGACGTTTTTATAGATTCGGTGGGCACGAAGCCAAAAAAGAAGGTGTGCCGGCGCAAAGTGAGTCAGTTCTAGCTGCTCCACTGTTAATTTTTCCCCAGGAGTTCTTAGCTCATTGGTTAAAAACAAAGGATTGTGGGAATTCTTCAGTACTTTGTCATGAGACCTGAGTGGAAAGACCTCAAAGGAGCCAATGCTTGGGAGGGGCACCTGGTGGGGCCGTTCTCTAGGTCCCAGAAGGACAGGGCAGCACTGACTGACGTCAAATGTGGGTAAGGATGTGGTTATGCAAACCTGCCGCAAGCCCCGAGATCTACTCAAGATGAGTTAATCGTTAGTGGCCCCCAACCCAATTAAAGTTGCCCACCATTGTTTGGTGCTGCTTGAATTACTAAGAGCCATATGAAAAAGTGACACAAATATTCTTGCATTTCACATCGTCTCTAAAATTGAATCTCTACTTTAGTATTTAAACATGTATTCACTTGTGCATTTTGGTTAATCTGCAATGCACAAACTACTAAAGAAATGCATACTGAAACACTGGAAGCACCTTGCAACCCTGCAGAAAAAAAGAAACCCCAGACAGAATGCCTTTGCTATGCCACAAGAGCGAGCGTGCAAGCTCCACCCCACTCACGCTAGACATCCACAATGGCATTCATTTCTAACCACTAATCTGATCAGTGAAACCAATCTATTTAGCATGGTTGTCCATGCCAGACTCTTCAATGTCTTAAACCACTCATTCATGAAGAAAAAAGATTGTGAAAGACCATGGCTTTCACTAAAACAGCAGGAGAGGATTACGCCTTTCACACCAGCAGCTGTACCGCCAAAGAGATCGCAAAGAGCTTTTCACAGGTCTAACCAAAAATATTACAAATCACCACAGAACACACCAGTTGTGGATTTATAGTGAAATTAAAATTGAAGGGAAATGAGTGACAAAGAACTGATAAGTAGCTATTCTCTATTCTGGCTACTTGTTAGCGATGGTTAAAACATCTACTGTTTACTATTCTGTTAGCTACATGTATTGCATGTGACTCTAGTGAAGAGCCCACATCCAGGTTGGGTTACGAATAGGCTAAACATCTAGAATAGGTTCTTGGTGCTCCCTAAATATACTATCAGCCATCGGCTGAATATCTGATCACACAGGGAAACCATAAGCCATTGCCTGAGTTCAAGTGGTACAGAGAGAAAATCATGCAATATGCAAAAGAGAATGCTCCCCCCCTCCGAAAAAAAGTCCTTCACACAACTTGAGGGTACGTTTGATAGATCTGACATGGAAACCTTAAGCACAACATTCTTCTTCGACAAGTTTAGCCTCCAGTCTACCTTCCATGAACCTGCGTTTGCATTTCTCTGTTTCCCTAAAGACATCCAAAGACATCCATCAATGCCGTGAAACCTATTGACTAACCAGGTTACAGCGCTTCATTTGATCCTATCTTTCATTACTTCCCTGTATGTTCATTTCAGTATTTCAAGCCTTTATTTGCCCGTTTTTCCCATCTACTGTAACTTATACCCGTGGTAAGAGTCCTGTTTTTACGTTGAAAACCACAGCACCACAGTGATAGAGGAGGATAAAGGCAGGGGAATAATGCGCCTCAGGAGACGCCGGCCGGCTGAAAAGACAGGCTGTCAATGTTCACAAGAGCTTTGTTACTGTGCTGGCTGCTGATACCTTTTGGACTAGTTCAGTGCTCTCCCTCCCTGTCTCACTCTTTGACACTTTCACTCTCTCTCTTGATGAGGCAGTGTTAGACTTTAGAGACAGGACTTACACGACACAGCTACAACCAGTACACCAATATTGAGTATTTATTTATGGGGAAACGTTAAATGTTACAAGTTACTTCTACTTTCATGCTTACCCCATCGGAAAAGTTTAAAATCCTTCATTCAACTTGTTGTAGCGGCCACAGAATGTGGTTCTAAAGTGGACATGCAATACCCTTTCTATAAAGAGTATCCGTGGCATCAATCCCCAAATAATGCAGAAAGGCCTATATTATACTAAATACAAGAATATGGCACTGTGGGCATTACAATGGGAAATACTGCATAACAAATGAATGTTTTTTTATATATAATTATGTCAACTCTCACTTGCCATGCTCTCAAAAAGAAGTGAATCATTTGGCTGCATGCGCTCTTGCAGTCCCAGGAGCGCTCTTGACGCAACTACAGGTATACATTAGGGGATATTTTTTTGAATTAATTATACTTCAGAATGTTGTAATGAAACTGTAACTTACTTTCAATTATTTCACGAAGATTGTACTATCTCCAAGCGGATAGAAAATCCGAAACGCACGTTTTGTGTGAACTTTCATTTAAACAGATATCCCCGGACCTAAAACGACACATTTGGCGACATGCGACACTGTACGATCTCGACGCACAGTGCTTAATGGTATACACACACTTGGGACAGTTTACGTAATTACATGATATCACATGACTTTCTAACCAAACTTTAATTGATTTGCAACATACCCACTTTCAACTCTTTTCCGAAGACCGTCCTCTCTCCAAGCGCAGAGCAGTTCCAGCGCCCATTTTTGAACTGAAACTGACACTCGTTTATTCCCATTTGGGCTCCCTCTCCGATGACTATAATGGCATCGGGGCGACTCTGGCAGATTATCCGCTGTCGGGGAGCCAAACCGGGAATCTTGTTACAGATTATACTCGCACCTAGCGCGACCACCGATGAAAAGCCACTGTAGGGATACAAGAGTTAGACATTGTATTAGCGTTTATTTAAGCCATCTATTGTAATGTGGGTGAATTTAGAAAAGCTATCCATTCCAAATACTGACTGACAGACATGTCCATTATAAACTATGTTTTGTTCTATTAACCTGGCTATTTAAATTGGTGTTCATAAAAAATTTAACACACGTGCGTAACGCGAAATGGACAGGTTTTTACGTTAACACAACTTTGAAGCGCAAAGTAATTGTTTCCCTTTCAAAATGTTATTTCAAAAGTACACTGTAGAAATTTGTGGGATATTTAACTGGTGAGGACATACTTTCACCTAAACTTATCAAACCTGGAGTGATCTTCCAGTGTTAAAAAAAATTGTAGAACAAAACTGAAGCCGTGTTTTATTTTTAAGCTTCCCCGGAATTGGTTCATTTGATTTGTAAGAGATAAGAATCAACTTATTCAGGGGATTTATTATTCCTAAAAAGCACATATTCCATAAACTCCATAGACCTTCTTAAAAAATACAAAAACGGAATGATAAAAATAAATTAATTACATTGTTCAAGGATCACTGTCAAATTAAATACCTTAGATGGATACATCACATAAAGAAACACTTTAATTGATCATATAGAAATACATGTCTATTCTTCTGTTCCAATAAACTTGGCATCTGAAACTTTGATACACATATAACAGTTTTTCTCTTTTGATATATAAGAACATATGGTAATGGCAATCAAGCTTACCCGATTTTCAAATAGACAATCCCAAGGCAAAGCAAAACCCGAAAAATCCAGCGTCTAGTTTTCCGACTCATGGTGCTTTTTCGCTCTGTTGTTTCATGCAATGTTTGAGATTAAACGATGAACGGATATTCTCCCAGTCACTGTCCAAGTATCCAAACTTACTCCAAGTCGGTACCAGCGAATATCCCCAATAGATACACGCTACTCGCAATTATTGTATAGGAGCTGTCATGGTATTCGCAAACTCCCTTTACGTGGCCCCTTTGCTGCGCCGTTTTGTCATTGCGAGGGTGTCACAGGTAATACTGAGGATGAGCCAGGGCTGTAGCGCGATTATCTCCTTCTCACAGTTCCTTTGCTACCCGCAGGTTCTATATATCTGGCTCATCTATCTGGGCGTGTTCAGAGAAGACATGTGGCCCTACTGCGGAATCCTGCCTGGGCTGAATCTCTCAACCATTCCAGTTGTGTCAACTCACCAGCACATTAAATTGGTAGGCCTACAGCATTACACCTTAAGGATAAATGTCTGCAAATAATAATATTCAGAGTTTTTAAATTTTTTCTAATGGAGTATGTTTAATTGAATTATTCACTATTTTCTTTTTTATTCTGTTCATATGTTTTTTCACCTGATGGGATCTGTATCTACCTGATGGGATCTGTATCTAAAAAAGCAGAGCAAATCTCAAATGAAAGGGAATGCATTCATTTTCTTTGCAGTTAATAATTTGTCCACATTACTTACTTTAGCCATTAACTCATTTAAGCCTCAGTGTATAGTTTTATTTTTTCTATTGAAACTTTTGTTCTAGATGCTATTCATATTATCTATCTCTGTGCACAAGAAAACAACCAAACAAAACTTTCAATGGAAAATCATTGTATTTAGTCCTGTAACAAGATGCTGTCAACCTCATGCCCCTACTTTCAATAAGTTTGGCCAAGACGAACGCTTCCATTAAAAGGCAATTTTTGTGCAACTAATAAGTATTTATTGATTACATACACATAGATCTACTTAACCGTGATGGTCCCAAAAATAATAATGTTTTTTATGTACAGTATTGTCAGAAGTCAGAAGAGTTGGAAGTAAAGTAAAGTAAAGTAAAGGAAAATGCCTCCCATCAGCCTAACTGAGCTCCTAACATCCTATGATATTCCTTTGCCCAATGGCTACAATTCAGTCACAAGACATCTTCCTTGGTCAGACAGTGATAAAGTCAAGAACAAAATCATTTATGAGGCAGTGCAGAAGAATATATTAGATACAATTATGACTTCAATCCATTTTGTGGGAAAGATCAATTTCACATCTGACGCTTTCTTCAAGGTGTGACCTGTGTTGAAGGAACTGAATAGTTTCAACAAGACCATAACTTCAGCAACGTCTGGCAGTGGATGAGATAAGTACTTTCGTAGGAATGGACGCAAGCAGTCCATCAGGTGGAAGCTTCTGCTCTGGAGTCATCATCTAGATTTGTCCACATATAGAGATATACGCAGGCAGCCAAATTAAATTTGCTGAAACAAGAACAATTGTGGTTCTTGGTTTGGCAGAGAACACTGGAGTGCCTCCTGGATGCGAGTTTTATCATGATCACCTATTTACCAGATGAATCAATACCATACAGAGTCATTTATCAGATTGACAGAGGCACGGTTCTGTGCTGCATACACAGGGCATTTCTAGGGTGATCTCCTGTATATCCTTCACAGTTAACAAATGTGTTTCTAGATAAAGATTGAGAAGTTACTTCAAGTTAGATGCCAAATAATTTCTTCCTATTCAAATTTGACATTTAAGAGGTACCTACAACGTACTTGCCCACCATGAACTATATTTGCCACATATTCAAACAAGATTTCCATGAAAAAAATATGGTAAAAGTAGTTGAGAACATGTTCATATAGGCTTGCCTACTATTAACATGACTGCATTTATTTGGGGAAAATCTGGGCACAGATGGGTTAGCTAAAATATGGCAACAGTCATCCTGTTGTTAATCGGTCCTCTAGGAAGCTTTGTAATCCCCATTTTAAAATTTCTGATCTGATTTGTAAATGAGAAAATATCAACTTCTACAACATTATATTGTTACAATCCACGTAAGAATGAACATTTCCTGTTGTTGCAGGATTATTTTTTGTGCGAAACTTGCTCAAATTAACATTTGGTAGCATATTGGCAATTCTACATAAGATTTGCTACATAACATTTCTACATAAGATTTGCTTAGGCTTACCTGTGACAGGTATGGCTGCTACGGCCGGGTGTTTAAAAATGGGTCCTTGACACTTTTACGTGTCTCCTTGCGTTCCCTTTATAATAGCGCCATCCATAGACACTTCTGTTGAGGTGGAATTGAAAACAAAAAACAACGGAAATGTATTTTGTCCTCTCAGCCGCCCCGTAGATAATAGTTTGCGAGCTAAATACATTGAACTTATTCTCAATGTTGCTTTAGGTAAACGTCTGCAAAAAGGAGAAATGGATAGTACATACCTAACTAATGATTGCCTGATTCATATATTCTCATTTTTTCACGAAGATGACTTAATTCGAGCGTCTTATGTCTGCAAGGTAGGAGAGTTATATACAGGTTCAACAATATTAATGTCGCCTATTAACGCGGAACTAGAATAGGGCCAAGAAATCTGTAAATATCTTTTAAAAATTGAGTCTATTTTCGGCTGGTAGCCTAAATGTTCCACGTATTTATATTATTTTGTCAAGCGGTTACTTTACTGTGAGACATTATTCGTTTTTTAATTGATAGATGTTTTTAAATAACTTGACTGGTGTATTGTCTATCAAACTTAAACCATATACTAGGAATGGCATGACGCAGCAGAAACACCTTGGTTGTGGCGGTGAGTTTTATGAGTCTTACCCACTAAATTAATTTTATCAATAAGCTTGTTAGTGTGTTTAACCATATTTTTTCAATGAAACATACTCGGTAGGGAAAATGGGTGATATGGCTGTGACAGGTGGCTTCAGTAGTGCCAGAATGTGTGCGGTTAGTTAAAAACCGGAGGTAGCAGCGATAGGGATGAAGTGCATTCAAGGATGAGTTGCATTAAAAATATTTCAGCATCACTGTGAATATCTGTGAACTATTGGTCACCCTTTAATTTCAGTCCTTTGCATAGCTTATTAATTCATGTGTATTCTTTTATGGAAACATTCTATTTTAAGCAATCCTATATTCTTTATTTCACCTATGATTATATCAATTACTATTTATCGATGCCGTCTGCAGACAGATGTGTCTGAAGCGGTGGGGTTTCTGTAACATTTCTCTGCTGGCCCCTGAATATGGGAAGCGGGCTTGGAAGTGTTACTTCCTGGGTCGGTCCAACCTAGAGATGAAGATGACCAAGGGTAGACCTGGAGGGGACTACGTCTGTAAAAGTTTAAGGGGACACAAAGGTGAGCCTCTCTCTTTCTCTGGAAACAATTGAACTATATATGGAGTGCTCTGGCCTACCACATGTATATCTTCCAGGCAGGGTGGTTGGCTGTGTGTATCTGTTAGGGAACTCTCCCCAGCTCCGTGACTTCTGCAGCTTCACCCCTACCGTCTGCACTGCATCGTCTGATGGTACAGTCCGTGCCTGGGACGTGCAGCAGGTGAATACAACACCGCCCCTTTTTGCACTTCAGAGAGATTTACATTTTGTTGAGGCGATTCCACCTCTCCACCGTCATGTTGTACTACCCACCACACTAACTTTAATATTAGGCTTGTTGAGAGAATAAGGAGCTGATTTTAGCACTTTGGAAATGTTGTTTCCGCTTCCCTTTTACCCAGGGGGACCAGCTGTGGTGCAGCCCTGTTCAGAGTCCTCTGACTGCGATGGTGGCTGGGCCAGGGGGCGCCAGGGTCTTTACGTCTGATACCACCGGGTTGGTCAAGGCCTGGGACAGTCAGAGTGGACAGGAGATATCCTCTTACTCCTCAGCATCCCCACAATGCACCCTTCTCCCTTTCCGCGTGGACGCCAGCTCTTTTCTCTCAGTGAGTAACCGGGACACAGGTGCGGTTTGTTGGTGGATGAATATCCGACCGTTATTCGTTTTCCTCAGGTGGGGACCAGCCAAGGCTCAGTCCATACCCTGACCAGTCCCTCGCTGTCGAAGATGTCTAGTCTGGTGGTATGTGACACATTCAAAGTCAACCTCCTCCTGGCATCGCCCGACAAGAAATGGATCCTTGCCGGGACTAAGGAGAATATGGATATAAGCCCGAAGGTAATCGTAACAGCTGACATGTTTAAGTACTCTCACGGAACCCCGAATGTCTGGCAAAATGAGCGTCTTTATTTTCTGTTCAACGGAAAAAAAATCAACAGGGCTTAACATGCTGCTTGTCCGTCAGGTGTTGTCCAGTCAGAGTGCGACGAGTCTGTCCGAAGACGAGGATTCCCTGTGTCAGTGTCTTCCCATCTCCGGTTGCTGTGCTGCCGCCTTCCTTCCCTCACAGCCAGCCACGCTGGCTACGGTGCACTGCCGGGAGCACCGCCATGAGAAGACCCTCTCCGTGTTCAACATCAGTGTAAAAAAGACCAGATACAAGTCAGAGGTTCAGGGTAAAGTGTCAAGTTCGAAACTTTGATTCTTCTATTTAGATTATCGTTACGCGTTACTCCCCTAACTGTCATTCCACCGGTTTTATTCATTTTGTGGTCTGGGAAATGAAGGCTTCACTGTCACTGATGTTCTCCTGTTTCAGTCGAGCAGGTGGAGAAATTCGAGGTGGTTTTTGAGAGTGGGAGCTCAGACATCCTTCTGGAAGGGAAGGGCAGCGGTACTCTGGTAGTAGCCGCTGACAAGGAACTGAGGGTGTACACGCTGAAAGGACAACTCCTCTGTAGCTTCAAGGACCACATTAAACCCATCACTTCTGTTTGTGTGGTAAGGCTGTCATTCATTTGTTTTCAGTATGTATACCGTGGATAGTCATTATGCGTTCTAATGTACGTAGCGGAGCTTTAAACACTAAAGCATGGGGAGGAACTTCAGTATTCAGTATTATATTTTTCCTTTTTCACTGTTTAGGACGTTATTTAGCAGGATATCTCTTGGTATAGAAGTCAGCTGATAGGAGTGTCTATTTAAGGTTCTACAGTATGTTGCTGGGAAACTGTGTTCTCTCTCAGGATAGTTTCCGTGTAGTCACCGCTTCTCAGGACCTGTCCTTAAGAGTGCTGACCTGGAAAACTGACAGAGATGGAGGACTCACACTGGAAAGTCGATACCACTTATTGGGAGGTTCTCACACCATGTCCAGGTACAGAACGACTTTTCTATCCGTCGAGGAGACAATGAATATTCGGGCTCTGAAGTTGGATTGATGTACAGTTCATGTCTTATGTTGACAGAGGGTTCACTCGTGTGGTCTGTGACTACTCAAGTATCGTGGCCTCAGTAGAAGCGGCAGATGGGAAGGATGTCCTGAAGGCCTATTCTTTCAACTCCTGAGCAAGGCCGCCCTCTGAGAGGACATAGCACGTACCACAGCAGTTTGCGCCAGCCGCTCAGATGCGTCTGTGCTTTTCCTCTAAGAACCTCTAAGGCATCGTAATCAGAAGTTATTGCGGATGTCATGCAAAGCCTACACAAGAATTAAGGATACGTTGTTTTCGTATAGTAACACATTTGCTGAACGGTGATAAATCACGAGCGTGTTTCATGTAACTGGAGGTGTTTCAATTACTTTAATGTTACATGTTCAATATAACCAAAGACTTTAAGGCATATACACTAACAAATAATACTCCTCTGTGGCTTGGTCAGTGCAGCACCAATGGTCATGGGTTCATTTCCCAGTGCTGTAACTCTACAGAAAATGTATGCATGCATGACTGTATGACGCTTTGGACACAAATGTCTGCTAAATGGCATATAAATTATATATCATATAATACTACACCTCAATCTCCTAGACAAAACCAAACTGACAATTTCATTGAAATTCTTAAATTAACTGGAGTCTTCATTGTAACTGTGCAATACTGAGGTACACAATTAAAACAATCTTTTACATACAATAAAATGACTGATACATGGAAAACAGTGGATTCAAAACAATCCTAATCCATACAGGAAGGCACTTTACCAAGTGTCTGCGTGGTGCTGTCTTGGAACAGAAGACCGTTGGATTATGGTATCAGTACTGCAGGGATAGGAGGAATGAATGGAACCTCGTCCTTCTCTATGGCTGTTAATCTCATGTCATGTAACACCAGCCTTAGGATCTCTGTCATGCTCGGATACACAGCTGATCCTTTCTCAATCTGGAAAATGTCAAAACAGTTGAGATAACCACTGTAATAAAAAAAACGGTTTCATCATTTATTTTAATTTGTTAAAGGATAAAAAAAAAATATATATATACACACACACACACACACTTTTGACTTAGAGTTGACACATTAAACTGTGCTGCAGTTAAAAAACAAACAAACAAGGCTTTGCAAACCCGGCACTGGGCCAAAACACTAGTGGTTTTTGCTCCTACCTGCTAGTTAATTGCACTCGGTGGGGGACCATGGTCTAAACCGGTTCCTGTAGAGGACAATCAGAAGTGTTTTGGCCCTTCAGAACCAGAGCTGAAAAGCCCTGATTTAGATGCTTCGATAATCTACCTTTGTGAAAGCCTTGATGGTGCGGTCCAAGAAGGCAGTCTCCACCTCCTCTGGTATTGTTAGAACATTTGCCATACAGTCCAAGATGCACATCAACATCTCCCTGGGAGCCTGGATGAGGTGTGGTCAAACAGAAAGAATGCACATTTACAGCAGCGTAGTGTCTCTTGATGAATAGCAATTCTGGGGCTAAGTGCCTTGCTCAAGGACACACCTGGCACGTGACCCAGCAGCCTCCCAAATGCCAGTTCAGGTCCATTCCCATACTGCCTTGACCTGGACTTGAACTTGCAACCTTCCAGTTACAAATGTGCTTCTAACATCTAGGCTAGTGCTACTACCAAATAAACAGGATAACTTAACAAAACTAGACAGTAGGGAGGGAATATGAGTGATGGATCTATCGTGTATAGTACGATTGGGCCAAAAGTGAGAAGCACTGGTGTGGCCTACAAGAAGTACCGCTGACCATGTCCAGTGTTTTGAAGACAGCCGCTGGGTTTGCAGGGTCGCTGTTGTTAATGTCCAGATTCTGGACATCCTTGACCGAGATAACTGGCTCCTTCAGCTGCTCCAGCCAGGTCCACATCAGTCCAGACAACACAAATGGGTCCCTTTCCAAAGTACACAGCCTGTCCCATGCCCCTCCCATGTTCAATTCTGACTGCAAATACATACAGACAGACACACACAGACAAACACACATACAGCTGGTGTTGCTCAAGGAAGCCAGTAACCTGACCTTCGGTATTCATAAAGATGAAACCAAATGAATGTTCTTTATGTACAGCTATTGTTCTGGTAAACACGATGTGTCAGTCATGCCACTGGAGGCCCATGGGGTCATGTCCGACTCAACTGTTTCAGTGTTTACACTTTTACAAAGTTTCTATTCGAAACGAAAAATAGTTATTTTTCTGTCCGGATATGATATTTTTTTACAAAACCATTTTGGTTTGTTTGGTTTGTCCCAAGCAGAATGTTCTAAATGGAACTCAGTGGGTTCAAATACAATTTTTTCAGCTGTCCCTGTGGAGAAACCCTGTTTTTGTGTTTGTATGGGAACAACTATAGACATTTATTTAACCCTTTTTTCCCCAATAATGCAGGGACAGTTGTATTGTACCCTGTGGTGATGGAAAGTGTTCTAAAAAACAATGGGATGGAAATTCAAGTTCCTACCTGCCAGGCGTGCAATCTGTCTTTGTGCTCCTCTTCTCCATCTAGCTCCAGGTCCACAGCTAGGGACTGGGCCACCAGTAGCCTCCTGGCCTCCTTGGACAGCTCTGTCTGGAGGATGATGAAGGGCACCTCGGAATCCTCAAACAGAGTTGGCTGGGACACATTCCCATTGGCCACTAGCTTGGCCCTCTGCTCCTCCTTCCACCTAAACAGCATGTTGTAGTTCTGCCTGGGGTTGCAATCGGACTCACTGCGCTGCAAGACTTTCTGGGTCTTCCTTAGGAGCGGGGATACCTCTGCAAGGCTCTTTTGCTCCCAGAGGGAGCCGTAGGTTAGGGATCTATCTTGGGAGCCGCAGGTGGTGCTTCTCTGCTTGTATGTTGCCGGGACCGTCGGCAGAGAGTTTAACGAGGGAGAACAGACCACAGGCACATTGCTGGCGGACAGAGAATAGGTGAGCGGCAGGGTTGGTAGGTTGAGCTCTGAGCCCAGCCTGTGCAGGTCTGACTCACTGTAGCTCAGGCTCTTCCGGTGGTAGAACAGGGGTGGTTCGTTGGCGTGCCGGGGTCTGGTCGGGAGTCCCGGCAAGCGTGGCCGACCCCCCAGGATACCCCCCCCGAAGCTGCCTTTGTTGAAGCCGTAGTCGCGGTAACGCTCAAACTCCATCTCCTCCTCAGGCGTCAGGTCAGAGACGTCGAGCACGTCCTCTTCGATGACCTGGCGGTTGTCTGCAATGTCGAGCAGCAGTTTGCAGACCACCTGGATAATTTTGGGCAGGTGTCGGAGCTCTCGCCGTTCGTAGCCGTGCAGCATGTGTCTCTGGCGGGTCAGAAACTGGGACAGGGTGACAGGGTTGGTTCTTGGCTCAGCGCAGGAGAAAATACTCCGTACAGGGACCAGGAACTGGGCAAACTCCCGTACGCAATACAGCTGACCTCTGGTCTGGACTGAGTTGGTTCGTTTGGAACGCACAAACACGATGGCTTGGTCGGCGGTCATCCTCGTGGCGAAGACCAGGAAACACGCCAACAACACACCTGGGAGAACAGCAAAACTGTTAGAGGGAGGGTCAGTCATGTGACTTAAAATTTTTAAAAATTTTAATAGATGAAAAATAAATCGCCCACAAAACTTTTTTCTTCCAATACCGCATTACCTGTCCTTCCCAGGCCAGCATGACAGTGGACAGCCATCTTCCCTTCCTGCATAGCAAATGACATGACCTTCACCATGTCCAGAATCGATGTGAGGGATCCCACTCCGTAGTCATTCCAACCGAAGTTGTAGAAATATACTGGAATTTAAGCAGATCCCAAAACTTAAACATTATCAGTAAAATTGCCTTGGACTCTACTGTCTCATTGTAGAGCAATGCATACAGACTTACTGCCCTTCTCCATGAAGACTTCTGGTCGGTAGGAGAATCCACTCTCTGGTTCCAGTGCATTGGGACCACAGCTGGCGTGTTCCCCTGGTATCTGGAGGTTTATCACTGTCTTCAGGCCACATCTACACACACACACACACAATTAAGTCGATGTAATATATCAATAAGAGCTGTACTGAGTTGACTTATGATGACAGGAAACCCTCAATAGGAGACAGAGTTACCTTTGAAATTGGTCAATGATGTTGTACTTCTCTATGAGAACAGTAGAGGGCCTGGCCATTGCCAGTAGATTCTCTGTGACCCTGAAAGGAAACACATGGTCATAACATAATCTTGTGGGTATTATCCATTTGTGTGAAACATACATGTTTCCGTAGCTTTTCTGGTTCCTACCAGGAGGAGTAGAGGCCTCTGATTGCCTGGTTCTCCTCGCTCCAGTGGTCAGGGTTCTCATACTTGCAGTTCTGACCCCCACAGCCTAGGGAGCACTGTGTGGGTCCAGGGATGACGTGGCGTATCACCTCCCCCACCAATGTGACCTTTGACCTTGGGGTCCTGACTGTGGAGGATGTAAGGCGGGTTGGGGGTGTAACCAATGGTGGGACGGCAGTTTTACATTGTCCTTTGTCACCATTTGACCTCGACAGCTTCTTTTAGATTCTTTTATGTTGCACTACTTTCAGATTAATTTATGTTGCACTCTGCCTTTGGATTAGGTAAGAACTGACACATCAACAGACTAATATAATGTACAATTTTGTCATCTGGCCCACTCAACGCAACACCAGAGTCTTTAAAATCACTTCATATCGAATGAACAGTAACACTTCTTTACATACAGTAGTTACAGAACATTTTCTGGCCCATTCACTTTCTCTACATTTAGTTGCGTGATTGACTGAATTTATAATTGTTTTTTTTACCATGAATCTACACACAATAACCAATAAACAGGGTGAATGCACGCAATGCTGCTGGTCCTGATGGCGTCCCCGGGCATGTGCTCAGAGCATGTGCTGGGCAGCTGGCAGAGATCTTCACTGACATTTTCAACATGTTACTAGCCCAGGCGGTTGTCCCAACGTGCTTCAAGACCGCAACAATTGTGCCAGTGCAGAAGCAGTCGACTGCATCTAGCCTGAATGACTTCCGACTTGTCGCACTCACCCTCAGAATCATGAAGTGCTTTGATAGACTAGTTCTGGCCCACCTCAAGTCCTGCCTCCCCCCAACACTGGATCCCTACCAGTTTGCCTACCGGTCGAACACGTCTACAGAGGACGCTATCTCCACAGCTTTACTCTCTGCCCTGACCCACCTGGATAAAACCAACACCTACAGTGGATATAAAAAGTCCACACACCCCGTTAAAATGCCAGGTTCTTGTGATGTAAAAGAATGAGACAAAGATAAGTCATGTCAGAACTTTTTCCACCTTTAATGTGACCTATAACGTGAACAATTCAATTGAAAAACAAACTGAAATCTTTAAGGGGGGAAAATTAAAAATAAAAAACTCACAATAACCTGGTTGCATACCTGGTATGCACACCTTTAAACTAATACTTTGTTGAAGCACCTTTTGATTTTATTACAGCACTCAGTCTTTTTGGGTAGGAGTCTATTAGCATGGCACATCTTGATGTGGCAATATTTGCCCACTCTTCTTTGCAAAAGCGCTCCAAATCTGTCAGATTGCGAGGACATCTCCTGTGCACAGCTCTCTTCAGATCACCCCACAGATGTTCAATTGGATTCAGGTCTGGGCTCTGGCTGGGCCATTCCAACACGTTCATCTTCTTCTGGTGAAGCCATGCTTTTGTGGATTTGGATGTGTGCTTTGGGTCGTTGTCGTGCTGAAAGGTGAACTTCCTCTTCATCTTCAGCTTTCTAACGGACGCCTGAAGGTTTTGTGGCAAAATTGCCTGGTATTTTGAACTGTTCATAATTCCCTCCACCCTGACTAAGGCCTGGTTCCAGCTGAAGAAAAACAGCCCCAAAGCATGATGCTGCCACCACCATGCTTCACTGTGGGTATGGTGTTCTTTGGGTGATGTGCAGTGTTGTTTTTGCGCCAAACATACCTTTTGGAATTATGGCCAAAAAGTTCAACCTTGGTTTCATCAGACCATAACACATTTTCCCACGTGCTTTTAGGGGACTTGTTTGTTTTTGCAAACTTCAGCCAGGCTTGGATGTTTTTCTTTGTAAGAAAAGGCTTCTGTCTTGCCACCCTACCCCATAGCCCATTCATATGAAGAATACGGGAGATTGTTGTCACATGTAGCACACAGCCAGTACTTGCCAGAAATTCCTGCAGTTCCTTTAATGTTGCTGTAGGCCTCTTGCAAGCCTCCCTGACCAGTTTTCTTCTCGTCTTTTCATCAGTTTTGGAGGGACGTCCAGTTCTTGGTAATGTCTCCGTTGTGCCATATTTTCTCCACTTGATGATGACTGTCTTCACTGTGTTCCATAGTATATCTAATGCTTTGGAAATTCTTTTGTACCCTTCTCCTGACTGATATCTTTCACCTGTGAGATCCCTCTGATGCTTTGGAAGGCTCTCTGCGGACCATGGCTTTTGCCATGATACAACTAAGAAAATGTCAGAAAAATCCTACTAGAACAGCTGAACTTTATTTGTGATTAATCAGAGTCACTTTAAATGATGGCAGGTGTGTAATGACTTCTATTTAACATGAGTTTGAATGTGATTGGTTAATTCTGAATGCAGCCACATAAGAGGGTGTGCACACTTATGCAACCAGATTATTGTTAGGTTTTTATTTTTCATTTTTCCCCCTCGAAGATTTCAGTTTGTTTTTCAATTGAATTGTTCACATTATAGGTCACATTAAAAGTGGAAAAAGATCTGACATGATTTATCTCTGTCTCATTCTTTTACATCACAAAAAACCGGCATTTTAACAGGGGTTTTTATATCCACTGTATACCTTGACACAATTATATCTCAGAGGTCTATATAGAGTTCATTGGACTTCATGGCTTGGTTTTTGCAATGAGATGCACTGTGAAGTGTGACCTTATACATACAGGTGCGATCTAAATCATGTCCAATCAATTGAATTTGCCACGAATGGACTCCAATCAAGTTCTAGAGATTTCTGAAGGGTAATCAAAGGACAGAGGATGTATCGGGGCTCAATTTGTAGTGTCATGGTAGATTATGAATGCTTATGTACATGAGATATCAGTTTTGTATTTTTAATAAATTGGCACAAATTTATAAAAATGTGTATTTGGTTTGTCATTATGGGGTATTATGTATCGATTGATGGCAACAAATGTATTTAATGAATAATAAATTCAGTCTGTCTATCACAATAAAATGTGGAGAAAGGGAAGGAATATGAATACTGAATTAAGTCACTGTATTTACTGTATTTGGATAGTGATGCCAAAATTATATTTTGACTTTTTCAATTTAAAGTAAAATGGTTCATATGAGGTGAGAGTATAAAATGTCATAGTCTTTTAAAGAGTATTCTCATGCATCTATCTGAATTACCCATTGGGAAAAAACACTATGCTTTAGTTGACCAAATCCCCACATTTGAAAATGTCAGTGCAAGTATTCAAGTAGTAAACATTTTTGTATTAATTATTCCCAAATTCTCTGAACACCATGACTGTATCAAGCTTGCGTTTATACACGCTTGGATTAACCCTAACCCATTTACTTATGTTTCAGATTTAGTTTTAGTCTGAAAGAAATAAATAATCATGTATTGTCATTTTGGAGTCACTGTTTTTGTAAGTAAGACATTTGGTAACATGTCAACATGAACGCAGATGCTGTTACATTAGTCTTCATTAATGAAAGTTTCAGCGGGGCAAAAAATTTGCTTTCAAAATTAATAAGTACCCCTGTTACTGAAAGTAAATGGCAACAATAAAAAGACAAAATAAAGAGTTCATAGAACTGAAAGGCTATAAGATTAAATACAACTTCTGTAAAAGCTAAAAAGGTTTGTCATAAGATCTATTTGAAATTGTTTTTGGAAGACTAGACAAGATAGCATTAAGATATCCAGTCGGCTTGTATGGTAACAATCTAGTAATGTTTCCAGGTGGTAAAATCCTGTTTCCGTTACATTCCTAATGTGTGGGACATTCTATAGCTCATAATCTTAAAGGACGCAGAGGCTTTTCACTTGGTGCTTCATCAAAAATGTGCCAGCAACAAAGTATTTCAGTCTAGTCCTGGATTAGTTGAAGGACGCTGTGAACTATCCAAGTATTTATACCAGTTTTCCAGGTCAGCACTCTTATATATCCATTATACAGTTGAATAAATTATAGTTTGGGCTAAAGTCCTCTGGTGACACAAATGTAAGTTTGTGTATCCTTTACAGTGAAATTCAATTCTGTGTTTTCTGAAGTGTAACATATAAATTGAACAGTATCGGTCCCAAACTTAACCTTGTGGAACGCCAGCTGTGGCTGGAATGTTTAATCTGAAATTAAAACTGCTGGAGAATAGTCATATTTTGCATCACTGTTGAAAAACACTAGTGGAGTGTATATCAATATGTCTTTATCCTAGATGTTATAAAGGTCAAGACTGAGTGTGGGCCTACACGACTCCATGTGGGCGAGTACTCCACTGCTTGTCTGATGATGGGGTGTCGTATGACTGAACACTCAAGCAGACTTCCACTGCCATGGCAGTGCCTTGGGACAGACGGACAAACACAAACATATACGTTAGTCAAAGATGCAACCTCATCTGCATTTCATAATACGGATGGTACTGTAGGTCCATGTGTCCATCAGTCTGCTCAGATAATATCTAAGGAAAGTTCACCTAATCTACACATACGCTTTTGATTTCAACCTATTTGAGATATACATTATAATTATCCATAGTCTGATGTATTGTCAATATATACTGTGGCCAATATACCATAGCTAAGGGCTGTTCTTAGGGACAACATAACTCCAAATATACAGCCCTTCATCGTGGTATATTGGCAATATACATAAAACCTCATTGCTGCCTTATTGCTATTATAAAATGTTTACCAATTATAACAGTTGAAAATATGTTGTTTTGTACACATACCATGCCTTTAACCCAATCAGCACTCAGTGATAAAACTACCAGTTTATAATAGACTGTACCATTGGTGTGCCAAACATTTTATTTTAATGGCTCTAATTATGTTAGACATGGGTTTATAATAACATTAATGCACCTCAGGATAGTCATATGCACAACATACCACACCTAAGGGCTGTATTCAGGCACTCTGCACTGAGCCATGCCTAAGAACTGCCCTAAGCACTGGTATATTGACCATATATCACACCCCTTTGTGCCTTATTACTCGATTATTGACTAGTATGCAGTTTCCTGGATTCTAATGGGCTGCTGGGGTATATGAATACCATGGGTGTGACAAATAAAACTTTCTATTGTTGTAACTACGTTGGTAATTTTATAATAGCAATGAGACACCTTGGGGTTTATGCCATATGGCCCTACAACACATCCCCTACCGTCTTACAGCCTAAATATTCCATGCCTTTAAGCCAATCAGCATCACATGCTCAAGCCATCCAGTTTATTACATGAATATAATAAGTTAAGATTTTAGGTAAAACAGATAGACCCTCCTTACTTGACACCAAACGAATCATCATTTAGGAAGAATATTACTCAAGCTTGACTACAGTAAAAGAAAAAGTTACAGCCACCTCACTAAAATTATTCTTTGCACTTTTACCTGCAGCAGCACCGGGGTGGATCTAGTGAAGTTCAGCATCTTCAGCCATCCACATAAAACTACTCCACATTCCTGCGTGGGATCTGGCACGGCAATTGACTCAGGTCCCCTTTCTCAGCTGCGGTAATCCCGGTAAATTAGGAAGTGGCAGCTCCACCATCCAGTGCCTGCACTATCCGTGTCTCTGGGCTGCCAATGTCATGCATCCCACCCAGAACAGGCATCACGTTCATCCATAGGACCACACTATCCTAGCCTAGTTCCCTCGAGAGGTGCTGGAGAAAAGGGGACCATCTGAGATATAGGTTGATCTGTAGCGTGGCCTGGTAAGACGCTTACCTGTTCGCTCCTCGACACACCTCCTATGTTAATAAACATATAGTGCACTTCTTCAAGCAGTGGGAGCAGTAGGAGGTCTATTCCTGACTTGTCCCGGATTAACCAACCAATCTCATTAGTGTGGAAATAGGTTGAAGAGGCGAAGGCCCGTGGCCTCGACCTCACAGAGAAGCAAAAATGATTAATGATACAACATTCTAGACTCCCTTCAGTGGACAGTCAGACCATGTAAATATTTGTTTGACATTACTGGCTCCGGAACAACCGGCCAGAGACACTGGTGCTTCCTATGTCGGGGTTTGGGTCTGAATGACATACTGTACCAAACACCGTCAAGTTAACTTCTGATTGGCTTACCCGAGATACGTGAAAGCTGATAATGGTACCTCCACTAAGAAGGGAAGAAGTAAAAGATACTTTGCTGACGCGTCTCAGACTGCTCTAATGACCCCCACAATGTATGGTAATTGGGTTCTCTTAAGTAGTCGGGAAAGTACCTCCGGTTTTCCTCTGGTGATTTAGAACCTTCTGGTAGCTAGGTTAATCTGTTCCCAATAATACTGACTCATTCAACTTTTATGTGGCGCTTTAAATTACAGAAACAAATCTCAAAGCACTGGAATAAGCCAAAGAAAACAGCTATAATAGAGTAGCTCCATTTTCAGTTGTTAAAGCTTCTGAGGGATAAAGCAGTGGCCATTATAACAGATGATTCGTGAAAGTGGAACAGGCTCTTGATAAGAAGATTCCTGTATCTCTTCTTATTACATTTTCCACTTACTTACCTTGGTGCTATTTAAGCTAAGACACTGAGAGTTAAGTCAGTGGTGGTTGATTCTCCTACACTATTCTCATCCTTCTGCTACACTGTTTTGAAAGGATATCTACCAGTAATTGTGTTAGGAGTCTTACATAACAGAGAGCAATACGTGGTCTCTGGGTAAGAGGATGCTGTTGAGAAGATTACCCTGACCTGGTGAGATTGATGTGGCAACAGCTGCCCAGGCACAACCAGGGGCAGACAAGTTAATGTCCACGCTTAGATGGTTTGGGGTTTGATCCCCAATTAAAGTCATACCGAAGACTAGGAAAAAAAAAACATGATTTGTGCTGGTCCTATGTTGCTCCCCTGCTAGACACTAAACATAATTAATTGGGGTAAGGCCCAAAAGGAAAGAAGACTGAACGGAAACTATGTTTGGACAAACTTCACTGGAGAACGGAATAAGTCCCTGGTTGTTAGAACATACTTCACTGGAAACCTCAATAAGTCCGTGTTCGCCTGCAGAAGAGATTGGTAAACCCGACAGCTCCACCACTTGGCTAAAAATGTCATCGACAGGCAGTAGAAAGAAATGAAGCCTCACCGTGATCTTAAAGCAGATCAGTTTGCAATGTGTTGACTAATTCACCTACTAAAAAAAATAAGAGTCAAATAATTAAAATCTTTTAATTTAAATCTTACCATGGTCTTGCCTCCCTCTAAGTCACATTGAATTCTATAGTCTTCTAAAAGTGAGCTTTTGCATCAAAGCATAAATTCAAAGGGTAAAACATCAAGTGCACATTAAGTAACTGCCCCTTTCACAACCAACAGTACTATATCAAGTGAAGCAGCATCATGGTAAACAACCGAGTGGTTGCAGATTCAACATTTTCAGGATCTTTAGTCACCCATACAACGTACTCAAAACATGTCTTAGAGGTATATTACACCATTATATTTGTGTTTAGAGAGCTGTAATCACTGATCTTGTAAACAAGGCTGTGTATGAGTGGACCTAATTTTACAGGGGACATATTTATGAGTTTTATGGTACTAGTGGCATAAATACAAGCATAAATGAACAGAATACATCTGCATTTAATATTTAAAATGTATTTTTCAACAAAATATTTAATTGCCTGAAATATTCCCCATTTAAATGTTCTCGCTGGCCCTTCTATTCATTTTCTTTGACTTTTAGTCTCCTCATACTTGCAGTACACTTTCCCCACCCTAAACCAACCTGTACTGGCTAATACTATTCCAATCTCCATCAGTAGTGGAAGGGAGGAGAGAAGTCGTGTCAATGTTAAAAATTCTGTATAAACATTTGAGGCAGGATTCTACATAGTTCACCTTCAAATGTATTATGGCTTACTTATAACTGACTGATCTACACATATTTAGTTGTTCATTATGATGCAAGGTGATCTGTAGGTCAGTTAATTGTCAGTTGACCGCAGTCATTTCGATCTTCTGAAACACAGCCACCAACAAAGCTTGTAATACTGTCCGCATTCACCAAAGTAGTTCTACTAGCAGAGGGGACTGTGCAGACATTTGACAAAGAACACATGACCAGAAAGAAATCCAAAAATTCAGGGAGCTCTAGAACTCTTAGCTTCAGCATACTAAATATCCAGAAAAGGTTGGATCTTCAACCACTACCATAACGGAAATTGACACAAAAATGACACCTCTACTGTTCTGTAGGGTTATTCTATGTCAGTGCTAAGGGTGACACAACAATATTGGTTAACTCAACCAATACAGACAAACTTAATAAGGGATAGGTCACCCAAATTACAAAATGACACATTGGTTTAGTTGTTTCCCTGGCAGTTGCTAACATTTTAGCATTTGTGACAAAAACACACTTAACTTGAATGAGATGTGTTAATAAATGCTAAAAGATTTACATTTGGAAACTGCCATGGAAACGTAATTAAAGCATAGATTTATCATAAATTGTCCACTGACTGCTAACAGGATAAGGAAAATCAAGACTATTTTTTTTTCAATATAATAAATAAAAACAATTTGGCCGCTGACCATCGAAGTGTTATCAAGCCCACTGCCTGAGATCTGCCTGAGAGATACAGAGTAGGTACAAGTTGCCTCTAACTGCTAATACCCAATCAGATCATTTAGTTTTTATTCTAAAGGTTAAAATTACAACCGAGTTCAAGCTATTAAGATTCTAGATCTGTTGTTTTGGGCAACTTCTACCTCCACCAGGAAATCCACCAGTCTCTCCTGGTCGAGGTGATCCGTGCCGGGCTTTTTTGTGTCCTTTCTGTCCATGCTCTTGTGATCTCATCGCTAAGTCCTCTGGTCTCCTCTGTGGTGCTCAGCTTACAAGCCAGCACACTCCTACCTCTTCTTCTTCTTCTGAGGCCCTTTCAGAGGGGGAGAGACAAAGAGCAAGAAGCTAGTAATTTAACAACACACTAACAGGTATTCCTTTGACACCCTTCTAAATAAAGTCTTCTGAGGCCTGGTGGACAAAAACCCTGCTACATCTAAACTGTGTACTGTTGTAATTCACGCTCCTTTGGTGTGAGCGCAGACCTACCTGTAGATGCTGCAGGGCTCCTCCAGATCTTATTGTTGATTTTCTCACCAAGCAGGTAGAGGGGCGCCATGGAGACGCAGGCCACACCCAAGAATATTACCAGGGACACAGGACTCAGACGTTCCATGATGGGGTAGACCCAGATACCAGCCGAATAGCGCACCCACAGAACCCTGAAGACGGGGGGGGGGATAGGTATGTCATAGAGAAATGTCAAAACGTTGGAAAAGTATAACATTCCATCCAGTGAGATACGAAACGTCCGACCGCAACGGTTAGATCCTTACTGACCATCCCAGATACAGAGCGGAGAATGTAGCCAGACCCAGGATGCCTCTCATCTTGCTGCCGTATCTGTGAGGCTGAATATACATTTGCAAGAGCGCCAAGGGCAGGATGACGGTGTGCTGTAAACAAAACAGACATGAATTAAAGAACAATCGAAAACCACATCCAATCTGTAACGCAACAGCCCGTCGCTTGGGTTGACGCACTGTGACCACCAACACAGGTATGTCATTTTAGCGTTAGGAAAGGCTTAAAAAAAAAAACCCACACACACCCTGAAATAGATTGAGAAACAAAATGTATAAAATGGAGCAAGATGTCAGGCTATACTGTTGTCGGTGCTTCCTGATTGTGAAACATTTACACCAAGTGACTGAGCACAAATAGAGAAAACAGGTTCTGACAAGGTCTGCTGCTGTTAACTAGCCAGCTCTGTACTGTGGAAGCATAAGGGGCAATAGGCGCACGGAGATGTGTGTCCAATATTCAACGGCCCATTACTACTGTAATTCTCAGATGTGGTGCTTTTAAATCCCTTGGTTGGTTGCATACTACTGGTAACACAGCACACTGCTGTTTGACTGGCTACATTAATTGATGTGCAATACGACCATAATTGAATGATCAAAAAAAAGCTGAACCAGACTGTAATCCTATTCAGATAAACTCCCTTGAAGGTCTTCCGCATGATCTCTTCAAAGGGCCATGTGGTACGAAATAACACTAAACAGTACAACCAATTCAGTACAGCAATATCTTTCACTGAAAATGCTGGGATCATGATGGTACAAAGTCCACCATGTGCAGCGTGACCGTGAATTTCCACTTACCAGAGCATGGTTCAACCAGATTGGAATAATATCATCTAGAATCTTGGGATAGACCAGCTCTCTGTCATAGTGATATATCGACCAGAAAGACAAAAACACGAACTGGGGAAATGAGAAAAGGGTCTATTATGTCCAATTCATGTTCACATAATGCATATTACAAACAATAGCAGTTAATGTGGATTGTACTTATCATACATGTAATATGCTTACATACACCAAATTCACGTAGAAATTAAAAGGCACTTACTGCCCCTAAAGGAAAGGCCAAAACTGTGAAAATGGTGTCTCTTAATTTCACTAGGAAAAGAGGTACACCACATCTTAAATTTTTGGATGGCAATATCAGATGGATGATGTCAATCAAAACAACGAGTCCGAAGAACAACGTCTGTAAAACCTGTGGGGGAAAAAAATAATGTAATGTAAATGTGTCTCACTTGCTTGAAGCCAGTGAAGTAATGCACACGCAAGAATGAGGAACTAAGTTATTTTGTTTACATACGGCGTTTCGCCTACAGCAGGTCCCATTCATTTCAATGACATTTCATTTGCATCGTACTCGATGTCAACACTGAAGCGTAGTGTACCAACCAACGATACTTACCAGATTAAGGAAAGTCAGAAATTTCCAGCGGCCTCCATATGATTTTGCTCCTGGGTGGCTCTTCAATGAACAATTCGCGGATAACGTAAAGATATACCATGAAAATATTACTAAATGAACGAGAAGATATGCTCTCCAAGACATGGTCGTAGCCATTTTCCCCGGTTTATGAGCTTACGTATGAGAATAGGAGCGAGCGCCTGTGAATTGTATGCTGCATTCACGTCTTATCGGAATGGAGACTGTTATACGTCCGAGTAGCAACGACCAGAATTCCCAACTCGGAGTTTGCTAGTGCAGGCAAGCGAATAGATATTTTGTGTAAAAAATGTATTTAAATGTGTATTTGTGATTCACGTTCTTACGTAACTCTTCTTCACGTTCTTACGCAACTCTAAGCTTCACGTTAGATAATTGCATTTACTTTATGGTTTCTATAAGCAGTATGGTGAGGAAATTAGCTGATCTTTTCAGGAGGGGGGAACAGACTGTAGACGCAGAGAAAAAGTAATGATACATCAGCTCTCAAAACATTACACATCAACGTTTATCCAAGTCTTACAGTGGGGTGTATAATTTGGAGTTCAGAAGCAAAGCTTTTATTTGAAAATTAATATGTTGGGTTCCGTTATTTACAATTCTAAACTCTGAGGGAGAGGAAGTGGAAATAATAATAATCAAAAGTCTTTATTTTGCCCCTTGCACACCCCGTGGTTGCTATGTTCAAACTAACTCAACTTCAATTTTACAAAATTTTAAATTAGGATATCCTAAACGTGAATGTGGCTTTTGTGGCTGTAGCTTAAACGGTTCCAGTGTAACTATAAATGTCAACGTCTTCTCCAGAGAAATTCAACACCCTCCCTTATAGATTGCTTCATCTAGATGTTACCAGTAGGTGGCTCAGTACTGTTCTGAGCACTGCTCCTGAGCGTGATATTACCAGTAGGGGTCGCAGGACTGTTCTGAGCACTCTCTTGTAAGTGATGTTACCAGTAGGGGGCCCAGGAGTGTTCCAAAAATGGACTGATCCTGAGATAGATGTGGCTGCAGCTGGACCCTTTTGGGATTTTCACGGAGTCAAATTGACCTGGTGGTGATTGACCTCAGAGTTCAGCATGTGGGAAAGTCTAGGTTCCACAGATCATATCCGATTTTCCTAATTCTAATTACTGGAGTACGTTAACTTTTTCCTTAAACAACTTTAGAACTTTCTGTCATGATTTAGAACTGTCCTATACGATATTACTATGAAAATCCTGTAAGCCAAGTCTAGTAAAAATTGTATAAGAGGAGAAATGCTCCAAATTAACAATAATTAGAAATTCAGCCATGTTAGAAAATCTTGAAAGATTTATATTTACAAGGTTTCAAAATGATGTAAAGACAATAACACCACTTAAAAGCCGATTATAACAGTGCACATTGTCATGGAACGATATGTAAGAACATAAATATGTAGAATAAATATAGGAAACAAATTAATGCATACCAGGGGCCAGTGTACACTACCGTTAGAAATTGCCAGCATAATTTTTTAAATATTACAAGTTCTAAAGGCAGAAATGGAATGTTGCAGTTTCCATTATGGTGTGAATGGTCTACCTCATGAAGAGGGTAGCGCTTTCAAAAGGCATAAACTCAAAAGCAGAGGGGGTAACCTACGTTTAAGGACCTAGACAATTTTGCCTTCAAATTAAAGCCTCTACTTTAAAGCAATGGCAATGGATAAAAAGCATTTTAAACAGTACACATTTGAAATAGATAATGCACCGCATTGTTGGAATGTTGTTTAATAACAACAACTTATAATTATTTTTAGCAAAAAAAATTTTTTAATTACACTCTGGAGGTATTTGATTGCACAATTGCATTGACAGAATACTAATATACACTGTGTACTGAACATACAGTAAGTATTGGACAGTATAGCCAAAGCTAAAGATTGTATTCTTTGTATTCTTTAACCCATGAAAGGGGGTTGAAGAATACAACTGTGAAAAGTTTGAACAATTATTCGTGTCCTAGCTCTTTTTATAGGTCTTTAAATAGCTAGCCACAATAAGGATTTGGTCTGTTTTGTGTGTTGGACTTAAATATTGGACTGTACAGCTTAACCGAATGATTGTGCAGCCATGAAAGGGGTCTCAGCTTTAAGACAAGCTGTACATTCCAAAATGTAAACATTTTAATACACCCAGAGTTTTTTTCTAAAAATAATTATTTTGTTATTATTATTTTACATTTTTAATATTCCAACATTGCTTAGCATTATCTATTCAAATTGTGCAATTTTTCAAATGTTTTCATCAATTTGTATTGCTTAAAATGATGGACCTTTAATTTGAAGGCAAAACTAGTAGACCTTAGGAATCTAGTATTCTGGCTCAGGCTATTGTGGCTAGCTTCTTATAGATTCTGAGATAAGATGGGATAGTTCAGAGCTTCTGATCTTTATCCATGTCAACATGGGCTGAGAGCAGGAGAGGACAGTTGAAGAAGAGGGTGTGGATCTCTAGGCTTGTGGTTTAATATACAGTTGGGTGATCCACAATTAAAGATTCAATAACAAAGCATCGCTAACAGACTTCAAAACAATCTATATTAGGTAAAAGAATAAACATGAACAAACAAAGGAACGATGTATTTAAAAGCCTATTTTCACCGCCATCAATTTAAAACTATGCTTATTGGTAGGTTTAAGTTAGTTGTGTTCCTTTTTTATTTAATCAAAAATGTAATATAACCTATAAACATATATGGCACTACATCCAATATACACTTAACAGCACAAACAAAAACATAAAATACAAGAAAATAAAATCAAAAGAAATGCAGTAAAGCAAATTATCATCTTATTTTAAAGGGTGATAGTTTCAATCCGATACCAAATAATATCAAGGCTAGTATCTCGATACAATAAGAAAATTCTTATTGTGTACATAAAAAGGGGGGGTTTGCCTGTGTTTTCTCCCCCTCTGATCGCCTCCACTGTAACTCTTAATGCTATATTGTGCGGCAGATATTCATGTGTTTCAGCAGGTTTGTGGTATTGCCACCATATCCATATCCTACAGACTTGACCCATCACATTTCATTACTTCGAAAAAACTCCACTCGTTGCTTTGCTATCTTTCCGTTGTTAAATCAGAGGAGCACTGGTAATCATGTTCACTCCATCTACTTGTGTGACTGTCTGTGACTGGGTGTGTTTCTCGGCGTGCCTGTGTATATTTTTAAAGCTCAATACATGCTTCCAGGCAAACCCTAACCCTAAAAAGATGTGACATTGGGCGAACCTGTCTAATTACGCATTTGATGAAACTGAGTGGGTGCTCCATGAGGAAGAGAGATTGAACTATCGATATCATGGTAAGACATTTGCATAACCTCAATAAAACAATGACCAAGTCTAAAAAACTAAAAGGAAACTATCATCAATAAAGTAATATTATATGAGATATATACTATCCAAATATTATTGTGAATCAAGCTTCATTTCAAAAAGCTGGATTGGGGTTCATTAACAATGTGGGAAATACTGCTCATTAATCAGTTTGCATATATATATATATATATATATACAGCTCTGTAAAAAATTAAGAGATCTCTGCAAACTTATCAGTTTCTCTGGTTTTACTATTCACAGGTATGTGTTTGAGTAAAATGAACTGTTTTGTTTTATTCTATAAACTACTGACAACATTACTCCCAAATTCCAAATAAAAATATTGTAATTTAGAGTATTTATTTGTAGAAAATACAACTGGTCAACATAACCAGAAAAAGATGCATTGTTTTCAGACCTCAAATAATACAAAGAAAACAAATTCATATTAATTTTTTATCAACAAAATACTAATGTTTTAACTTAGGAAGAGTTCAGAAATCAATATTTCGTGGAATAACCCTGATTTTTATCACAGCTTTCATGCGTCTTGGCATGCTTTCCACCAGTCAGTCACTGTTGGGTGACTTTATGCCACTCCTGGCACAAAAATTCAAGTAGCTCGGCTTTGCTTGATGGCTTGTAACCATCCATCTTCCTCTTGATCTAATTCCAGAGGTTTTCAATGGGGTTCAGGTCTGGAGATTGGGCTGGCCATGACAGGGTCTTGATCTGGTGGTTCTCCATCCACACCTTGATTGACCTGGCTGTGTGGCATAGAGAAAAAAACTATTCTCAGAGTTGGGGAACATTGTGAGAGCAGAAGGAAGCAGGTGTTCTTCCAGGATAACCTTGTACTTGGCTTGATTCATGTGTCCTTTACAAAGACAAATCTGCCCGATTCCAGCCTTGCTGAAGCATCCCCAGATCATCACCGATCCTCCACCAAATTTCACAGTGGGTGCGAGACACTGTGGCTTGTAGGCCTCTCCAGGTCTCCGTCTAACCATTAGACGGTCGTCTAATATATATGTGTATGTATATACATTCACACCCTTTCATGTTTGCACATTTTGTATTGTTACATACTTGAACTAAATTTCATTGAATTAGAATGTTCTGTCGCTCATCATCAAATGATTACGTAATGTCTGTGTGGACAAAAAATATGTATTTTTTTTCAATTATAAAGAAAGATAATCTTGATTGTCCTAAATACAAAATGTTACTGTGTGATGCAAAACCAACACTGCTAATGTCCCTTAGAACACCCAACCCATGATAAGGTATGGTGGTGGCAGCATCATGTTATGGGGATGCTTTTTTAGCTGTAGTGACTGGTAAAAGAACAGGTAACAGTGTCCTAGAAGGACCCAGACATGAATCTAATTGAGAATCTGTGGGAAGTTTATGTTAATTTTAAAGAGTTTGAGAAATATTTCCCAGAGGATTGAAGAGACAATGGATTTTTCTCTCCATTCCTATAACTCAGTTTTATTTTTTAACTATTTTGCATGGTTGCTGTTTTGATTTAAAATTAAGATTTGGAAACACCCAAAACTCCAGGTGAGGAGGAGGGATTCATCGGAATCTGATTATTCAGAATCTAGAGAGGCAGAATGCTCTGATTCGGACTGATCTCTCAAGGTATCTCTCAAGGCATAATTGGAGACTTATAAATGTGTCTTATCTGTGTTGTGGTGTAATTTGTCTACTGAAAATGTCCATAAAATAACATTTTCCGGGTAAAATGATTTTGTATTGACATGTTTTAAATAGTTTCATTTGAAAACTGTTTTGAGCTTGTCATGCACTCATCAATTATATATATTATTCATCAGTTTACTTTACTGCAACAGATCCTTATGGAGGTAGTTGCTTTAAGTACAAAAGTTACGTTTTTGCTCTACCGGGTGGTGGACATCTTTGAATTTCTGGGTCAAAATGATGTCGTAACATCAAACTAATGTGAGATTCAGAATCCTCATGGTCGACTTATCCAAAAAAGTCTTTGTACATGATTCTAAGTGCTCTGGTTCAAAACCTAATTTTTCAAGATGCTGTTGGCGACCATCTTAGATTTGGGCCTCTGGCAAGAAATGCTAGGATTTTTGGGATGGACATGGGGGCTGAATTTTTAATAAAAGGTCAATAGAAGTCAAATTAATTGTCAAAACTTACTAGCCAGAGAATGGTCGCGGTTCTGGGCCCCACAGACACTAATTGCAATTTAAAAAGCCACAGGTGTGGGAAATTCACCTGTAATTGTCATTTTTACCTGTGTGTGTCACCTTGTGTGTCTGTAAGAAGGCCAAACATTCAAAAGTAAACTTTTGATCAGGACCATTTGGATGATTTCTGTTATCATTATGATTTAAAAAGGAGCCAAACAATTATGTTATAATAAATGGCTTCATATGATCACTATCCCTAAATGAAAGATAGTTTTTTTGCATGATCAGTCATATTTTCAAAATCAATGCCAACATTTCACAATTTCTGCCAGGGTATGCAAACTTGTGAGCACAACTGTATGCATATATGCAAAGCCGATCGTAAAGTGTTGATCTATGATGACTGTAACGTGTTGTCGAGTTGATCGGACCCGGTCTAATTCATATACCATCGGCTGTGTACTGTATATGGGGAACAAAACTGAGGAGGCACTAGCTACTGATGGGGCAATGCCCCCCTTTGCCCCTTCCGTGGCTGCAGAGGAAGTGGATTCCACCTTAAAATTCAAATTAGCTCCTTCTTGATCTTGTGTTTTTATGACACGTTGTTGGGCTTCGGTTAAATGCCCATTTAATGACGCCGGCTCTACAGCGTTGTGAATGTAGATACAGAAACAACCGGCAGATGGTACAAGACACACAGACAGTGACGAACTCTAACATGCTAGAACCATTACAACCGATTCCTACGCAGTCCTATGAAGACCAAATGCCGCTTCCGTGTTTCACGTAGACTAAGCTAAACAGTGCATTATGGGATACGAGTTCATTTGCCCGACATCTGTAAATACAATGCATTAGAGCTGGTTTATTGTGTTCCTACATTTCCCATCAAGGACTATTATTGTGTCTCCCCCAGCTGAGTGATCTGACAGCGGCTGACGGTTTCAACCCCAAACGCTCCGAGCAGCCGGGGGAGAGGCGAAGGGCGAAGAAACCGCAATCATGGAGCAGTTGTAGGGATAACGGACAAGCCTCTCCTGTCGGAAGAAATCAGAGAAACCACAGCTACATGACCGAAAACGTAAAACCCAAAGCGGCAACGAGAAACGCAAGAGTACAAATCATGCAGTTCAAATACAGAATAATCTAATTATTTATTCCATCAAAAAGGTTCTCCGCGACCCTTCCAGGTTGGAACTGCTTGAAATCGTCCTGTCCCCACACCGTTCCTCGTAGGATCAGCTGGCGCATCGCGGAGGTTGATTCATCCGCACCATTCATAGTATGTCTGTGGAGGAGCAGCGCTTTCCCGACGCAATGCTGGTGCAAGAGGCCGGACCGGAGTGGCAGCGATCCGAGATCGAGCGCCTTTCCCGGGAGCTGAGTGAGACCACCCATGAGAAGATCCAGGCGGCAGAATACGGGCTGGCGGTGCTGGTGGAAAAGCAGCAGCTGAAACAGCAGTATGATGATCTGGAGGTCGAATACGACACGGTACGACAGGAACTGGACATGCTCAAAGAGGTATGTTATTTTACCGGTGTTAATTTTTACTGCACGGAAATAATAAAAAGAAACAACCGATGCCATATATGTCATGTTTGCCGATTTTGTTGCAATAGTTACTTTTAACTGGCGGCTTTAGGCGTCGTTTAAGATATGTCCTGAAATTGAGTTTGAAAATACAGGCCAATTCCAGTTTTTCTGATTGGAGCCCAGCGTCGCACAAGGTCATATGTGGAGGGATGAGGGGACGATGGTGTTTTTGTAACCTTGCGATAATGTTCTGGCAGTGATTACCTCTGTGTGTGAATTGATATTTCTCACATGGCCTATTTACTGTTCTCTCTAGTAATAGTAATATGTACCTAACTGCAGTAAAATTAGCTTTTCCTAATTTACAATATTGAACTGAATACATGATGACTTTATATTTGCATGCCCATTCATTGTTTGCAGAAAGGTAACTTGCAATGTGAATTTGAAATGAACTGAAATGCATTGTACTACTAAACTATTACTCCAGTGAGGCTGAAGATGAGTTATCGGATATGCTGAAAGTAATGTAATCACTAAAGTATTTAATTAATGGTTATCCACTGATGTCCTGTTCATTAATGTTTAACTAATTAAAGTCCATGCATACCTTGTTTATTAATGTTGAACTACTCACAGTCCAGCATGTTATGTTTATTCATTTTCAATTTAGAATGTGAACATTCACTAGCTTTCAATTACACACACAAACACCCTTCTAAAGGCCAATTTTAACAATACCTGTATTTAAGCAGCCTCTCAAACCAGAGGACTGTATCTGGCATTTCCAGTCTGGTTTGAAAAAGAGGCGGGCATGTCATTTTTGAATTTTGAAAGTTCCCGCCTGAAAAAGCAGAAAGGATGACCCATTCACAGTGGAAACTTACGAGTTTGGAGCGTTGAGGAATGGGAGGAATGCGGTCTGTTTGTCAGGGCATGATGACAAGGATAAATGACTGCCCTGTTTTTCCAAATAGTTTTCCACTTACACTTAACACGCCATTCCAAGTTCTCCCTACACTTTCCTGGCAGAAACTTCAGCAGGCTTTTGATTTTTCTTAGCAGAGGGAGACAGCACAGTAGGATATAGGTTAGGAAGTCAGCAGCAGAATAGCTCACGTGTCCCAGAGCAGTTTGGGAGAAAAAGGAGGATGTCCATTTTAGAACTGGGATTTTTCACCAGACTTGGATGAGTCACTTCCTGCTATGTGGAGCCTATCTCTGTGATCTTACTTCCCTGTTCCCTCCCACATGACAAGAACAGGCCAATCATCATGGCTCAGTGGGCTGGGTATCCTGAGACAGCTCCTTGGAGTCTGAATATGTGAGTGGGAAGATGAATGAGGCAGAGGGAGGGAGTGAGGGAGGAAGGAAAGGAACTCTAGATCAGAAATGACACAGTAAAAGCTTAAGACAATATGCTTGTTCTTTGCTCACTGTTTCAATGAGTCCCCTCTCCTCTGTCTCTTCTCACTGTTTCTTTCTGCTGAATCTACATCTGTCTCCCTCTTTTCTCTTTCCATCTCTCTGTCTCTGACTAATGCATCACTCCCTCTGTCTCTCTGTCTATCTGTCTCTCTCCCACTGTCTCTTTCCTTCATTCTCCCTTTCTCTCCCTCTCTCACACAAATGCATTGCTCCCTCTGTCTCTCTCTCCATCTGTCTCTCTCCCTCTGTCTCTCTCTCCTTCCCTCTGAGGCTGGTGGCTAGGTTTTAGAAAGGATTTCTTGGAGCTGTCTCACAAGCCTCTCTTCTGTGTTCCCAGGCATTCATCTTGCCAGTATCTAAGAATAACAACCTGAAAACCCCCAAATGTAGAGGAAACAGACTGGAAACAACCGAGAATGGTTACCATGACAGCAATAGAGAGAGCGAGAATAGGCTGAATTGGTTGCTCCATGTTACAGACAGGAGTGGTTTAGTTTTGCTTCCACTTTCTTGACCATTTTCCAAAGCAGCAATGGTTTCAATTGTGCGTTTGATTTACCAAGTTGATCGGAATCACTGTTTTTCTGTAAGTATATTCACACATACCCAGAATTGTAATTGGTGTGATGGCGTGGCTAGGTGAAGACAACATAATGCAGAAGAATACCCAAAATCTACACATAGTTGACATAATAATTACATAAAGTGGGGTGGTGAGCATGAAAATGAATGCAGGGAGAGGAGCAGATTTTTTGGTGCAACTGTTTAGTTAACAGTTTGGAGGTGATGTGATGTGGTGACATAGTCTTGTTAGTCCGTCTGACCAGGCTCATTAGTTATTAATTGACAAGTGTCTAATGAATGTCTAATATCCGCCATTTGCGATTCCGGTTTTGCGATCAGATACTGTGCACCGGGAAATCACATCCGGTTTTCCCCCACTCCCAGAGTGGGTTCTTGGCCATTTGTGGGGTTACTGTGGGTATTGAGATTTGTATTGAGCTGTCCATTTGCTATTTGTCAAAATTAATTGAGACTTTGCCATTTTAGTCGCAGGTGTTGATGTTGCCTAGCTAAGGATATGATGTCATTGCCATTATGTTTTTACCTCTCCTCTGGGAATAAGGGGAGATGCATTGAACAATGCTTTTATTACTGCTATTGTTAGCTGTATGGACCAGTCCTGGCTGATACTGACCTTCCACCCAGCATTAGATTTTCAGTGACGGCGATACACCCTTTATGATTCTTTGTCGCCTTTAACCCCAATTATAACCTAAAGCCAGTGATGTGCAGGGCTACTTGCGTTGTCTAGTGTTTAGGGTTAAATGTCAGCCTTGGGTCATTGGTCAGGGTTCATTTCAGAAGATGACCCTAAGAGGACCGTGTTTACCTTCCTTTTCCCCATGAGGCCCAGTCTGTCATTTCCAGTCCTCTTGTTTTTCAGTGGTGTTGTATGGAGGCAGGAAACTCTGTTATCTGAATTCAGTCCCTGTTATCAGGACTGAAAATAAACATTTCATCTCAGACTTCCTCTAATTCAGTGTGGGAAAGCACCTGGTGTACATGGTCAGAAACAGCAGAGCCCCCTGTCAGACTAATGTCTATAAATTCATCTCAGTGGAGATGTCTGCTGTAAATACAATAATAACTCCAGATTTCATGTCATATAGGATGCCAGAGGTAAAACATCTGTGACAGACGAGAGAATTGTAGTTCTTCTGAAACTCATAGCCCTGATGGCCTCCAGAAGAATGACACATTCAGTACTTCAAATAGCTCATTTCTATTTGCCTGCCGCTGTGAGTTAAGGGAATGTGATTAGCAGCAGTGGTGATCTACAGCTATTATTAGTTATATTTGGCGACTGTCAAAGGTCTCGCTGACCACCGCTAATAGAATGTTGCTTGTACTTTGTCTCCAGGGCTGGTTAGGACTGTTTGACTACTTTGTTGTTAGATAAATATTGGATACCATTCTGGTGATTTGTGTTTATTACATACCAGTACCTGTCTACTATTTACACTGATGAATACCATGTTTGGTTGTCCTTTTTCTCTTTGGCCGTTCTTTTGGAGGACTTAGACAGGTCAGAATAAAAGACTTGGGAAATGTACACACTGTCTGTCCAACACTGGACACCAACCACATGAGGGACACAGAGCGTTTGTAAAACGTTATATTTGTTGTGCTTTAAAATGACAGATGTTACTCTTTTGTCCCAATCTGGATGGAGAAAGCAGGGCAAGATCACACAGGCACAGAAATACGCACGTAAGTCAATACCACTTAGGAGGCAGCGCAAGGAGACGGAAGATGTCATGGTGGTGCTGTTGCCTAGTAACAGCACCGGTCTTTGCCTTCATTTGAATGGCTGGCATGCAGCTCTTCCAGCAGGCTATACTACCGGTGGGAATGAGTGAGTGACTTTATTGGCAGCTACTCCTCAGTTTAGCGCTTTGCGGCTAAGACACGGCAGGACGTCATGTGGAACCAAACACCTGACTCTATGGATGGGTTCGGTCATGTACATTCAGAGGATATATTCCGCCTTTCTACAGGTCTGTCCATCGATGTTATTTCCCTCATGTTTTAATTTTTTTTTTAAGAAGCCTTTTTGGAATCCTGCCCAGCTAGATAGTCGCCCTGACTCCCTGCTTCCGTAGTCACATACAACTCAGGCTTCACATTCCTATTTCTGGTATATTGTCATTCCTCAGATCTCTCACTCTCTCCTTATGTTCCATAGCAGTCGTAGCTGTAGCGTAAGGTCGCAACCTCTCTGGCTTTGCTTTGAGTCTTGTCAGTGTTTGTGAGTGAGTGAAACCATTGACAAGTGGACTTTCCACACTCCCAATCTTCCCCCACCTTCCAGGGGTAGTGTGCGTTCTGCTTGGTGACTGTTGCCAGCTACCCATTCACATGGAACAGAGAGGTAGGGGCCCTGAGCTAGCCGCTATGGCAATGTTAGATTAGCACGTCCATCTGTTGTGCCTATTTGAACACATCCTCGTTCAATTGACCCCTGGCTCTTCTGGGGTTTCCGGGGGTGCTTCTCCGGTGTTTAAAGTGGGTTCTTCTTTTTTTCTCCTTTTGTTATTCTCCTCTGATCAGATCATATCGAAACCTTTAGGTCAACTTGCTTTCATAATCTTGGCCTATCGGAGCAGATTTTGCTCTTCCCTTTATTTTATGAGGTGATAAGGGTGCTATATTGTCCACACTGTGATCAGCGAACACAGTTTACACCGATTTTTATTTTGCAAAAAATGCATTGAAAGTTTAGGGTCGGGCAATCAGAGTTTACCTTGAGATTGTTTTACCAATACGCACTCCATGGGATGATAAGATTCTGGACTTTCACCTTTCATTTTGCACAACACCTTCGAATTAATAGTTAATGAAATCCCAGAACAACCGCTATTCTAACCTGGCGGGCTTCGGCTCAGATACAGACCCAGAACCGGGTCAGTAAAGATTACAGCATCTTATTGTCAGCAACTGAAGGCCTAGTTTAAGATAAAAATCTAGGCTTATTCAATTGTTATTAGAGCCCCCCCTCCCACAAAATAATTTCTGGAATTTCTAGAAACGGCTCAATTCTGCCAACAAAAGTAGTGTGAACATTTTAGTCAGCACAGGTTTTGATAGAGGGGTTTGTTACACTTCAATCCATGACTCATACACAATCCTAGCCATGACTTACAGCGAGGAGAAACTATGAGGTATTCACTTTGGCATATCTAAACTGTTGTAAAGTTGAGGCTGGTGTTACGCAACTTGGATGCAATATTTCATGTGACATCATCTGTCATCTCAAGCAACTGTTGCTCTAGCATGTAGCAACTCTGAAGCTCTGGATGTTTCCCAGTCCTGTGCAACAGAAACACAGACAAAACTCTAAAATGATTACTGTTTTGTTGCAGACAATTGGCTTATTGGACATTTGTAATTTCCTTACAAATATTTCTCCATAATTCTTGCCAATGCAAGTCCACACACACACACACACACACACACACACACACACACACACACACACTTCTGTTGTCATGAGAAAGGCCAGTGTTCTCTGGGCTCTTGTGGCATTACGGAGCAAGTGTCAGAGAACACTACAGCTATTCAATCACACTCCCTCCCCCTTACCCTCGGTCTTTCCCCCTCTCTCTCCAGCAGCTGTGGATCTGGCTGTGGAATTCTCCCTTATACAGTCGTAGGCCAGAACACGGTTAAGTTCGATAAAAACCGGGCGTTCTGTCCTCGGCTTGCTGGCCTTTGTGTGCCTGAGGCCGATTGGGTTAACAGGTCTTGGGTGTCACAGACGAAGGGAGGGTTAAACGCTCACAGAACACCGTGGACAACAAAGGAGAGATTGAGAGAGAGGTCCCATTGTGGTGTTGTTTGAAAAGACTGGTCACTTTTTGTTCCTTTTTTCAATGCCCCATCACTAAAGCACACATCGTTGTCCTTCGACAGAGATGTTTGGTGCCACTTTAAACCCCTCCAAAGTGTCCGTTGTGTCAAAGACCCAGCATCCCGGTTGGATGCCTTTTAAAAACAGAAGGATAACACAGTCGCATCTGCTCTTTTATAAGGGAAAATATTTCGTAAAGTCCATGTTGTTGTTTGTAGTCCCACCATTGGTTTGGCGCCTGGTGATAGGGGTTGTTTGTCTGCAATGTTTGCCACATTATGGAGGCCTAATGGTGGGGATGGTCAGTGATAAACAGGGCCTCTCTCCCTGGAGCCACTGACCACATGTTTTATATGGATCTTCTCTGGGACACCCCCCACATATTGTTTTATGGGGTGTTTTAACAGTCCCTTTCATCTGTGGCGGTCCAGTGCTCAGCGTTCGCTCCTCAATTAAGGGATAATCTATTTTAAATGGCACTAAATAAAGTCCCAAATCCCCACCCTTCTGGGCCTAAGAGGATGATGCCTAGCCACTATGCTCAGGGCTTATGGAGGTCTGGGAGCTGGGCCAGGACCCAGCGACACTCAGTGCTCAGCTCCAGGGAAGGGAGGGCCGGTCTGGGTGCTGCTGTACTGATGTCCCTCCCCGGGCCTGTTGGTCTACCAAGCCTGGCGCCTTGCTCGCCTACTCCAAAGTCTGACCGTCTGCTCCTCTGGTGACCTGTGGATTATGCCTGTTATGAAGACAGACAGAGGACATGTGGGCCCTTAAAGCCGTGGAGCAGAAAACAATGTCTCAGAAACATAACCTTGAGTTCGTCAAACACGAGGCAGAGGTTCAAAGGGAGGCCGTAATGAATCACTCCACACTCTTGGAGCGAATGACCATATGGCGATGGGCACAAACAAAAAGAACCTCAGCTCACCCCAATTTGAAAGCCTTCTGTCGATGTTGAATGACTTTAAGGGCTTTTGTTTCAATCCTCAGTTGAAGCTGCATTCATAACGGACCAAGCGTTTTTGTCGTTGGGTGTACCTCCCAGGTACTTCATGGTGAAGGGCTTTTGCTTGGGTTTTTTTGGCTGTGTTGAAACAGACGTGAGGTGTTTGTGAGGGAGTGCCCTGGGCTAGAGTGGTATAACGGTGGCAGCAGCCATATTTGGTTCTCTTCAGTTAGGAGGGTTGGTGTTGGTGGGTGGGGAGTCATACAGGAGAATTGTTGTGATTTTTCAAGGGGAAAGGTTTCGAATTTCGGGCGTCTGGTGTTACATCTCTCAGCCCTCCAGGATAACTCTCTGTTAGATAACCTCTCTGGCCTCTAGCGTTGTCTGCAACACACCTGCTGTGTGGAGTTGGGCTGTCACGCATCTATTTACAGTAGTCGTGATGATGTCATCCCTGGGAGGTTTCTTCTGTTGCTCAGGTCAGAGGGAAAGCGTCTTACTTGTGTCCCGTCATGATCCAGCTCACTTGCCTGGTCTCATTGACCCCGTCCTCTCATTCTCTCAGACCTGGTGTGGTTGCCAGTTCTCATTAGACCCCGCCCTCTCATTCTCTCAGACCTGGTGTGGTTGCCAGTTCTCAATGACCCCGCCCTCTCGTTCTCTCAGACCTGGTGTGGTTGCCAGGTCTCATTAGACCCCGTCCTCTCATTCTCTCAGACCTGGTGTGGTT